>CM054131.1:109457888-109575388 GCA_028751855.1 Ambrosia trifida
TTGAGCTGCAGATCGTAATGCTCCTAGAAAGGCATATTTCGAATATAGAGGAGTGAAAGTTCTACCTACATTAGCATGGGAATGAGTGACTAATAACGAATGAAGGAGAATGGCTTTGCTTGTGCTTGCCCGCCCTTCCAAGTTTCCTTTTTTTCAGTAGCAGGTTTTGGAGCAGCAGGAAGAGAGATCCAACGAAACAGTGAAAGATGCTGTTTTATCCTTATCCATGGATGGAGGGAGTGGATGGGGTCGCATCCGCGTATACGCCGAATTTCCTACATATCTTCTTCAAAAGAATCAGACCATTGTAGTTCAATTAAAAAGACTCCCAACTAAGTGATACGCTACCTAAATGTCAACCATTATTTAGGATATCTCTGTGAAAGCAGTAAAAGTAAAAGCTTCCTCCCTAGCAGTGGCCATTAAAGGTACGAAAGCACTTCTCCGAGCCCGAACTGTTATCCTCGAAGAGGACAGCATGCGGCTTCTTTGGCCGCCAATGTAGAATATACTTGATATTCTCACGCTGCCTGGCCTGTTCGGGTCGGCTCAGCCCAGTTTATACTAATAGCAGTCAGTCAAGAACTACCAGAAATTTACATTATGTATGTCTTCAGCACTCAGGTAACGGATCCTTTTGCAGGTGAAGGGGCAGAGTGTTCCTCGGTCTCTCTTGGCAATAGTTTACCTTTCTAATGTTCTGCCTTGATGAGTGGGAGAGGTAGCCGAATTAGGATATCACTACTGGCACGGACTGCGCAGGAAGTTGCGATCCTAAAATGAACTAGAAAAAGTTAAGCTGTCTTTTTGAGGAAAACTTGAGATAACCTTTTCTTGAGATAACCTTTTATGGCGCAGCAGTTCTTCGCTCGGAAAGATAGGCCGACTGCTGAGCCCACTCTGGCTCAGCCGCACCACCCAGGGTGCGAGCCACCCGAGAAGGAATCGGAGTTTCCTTAGGTAGCCACCGACCTACAGTTATCCTTAAACTTTCGTGCTTGGTGGAGAAGAAGCGAACAAAGGTACGCTCGCTTGCTGTCTTGTTCTCTGTCGCGAACTGGGATCGCTCGCCAGCTAGGTCCAATCTATTGAATGAAGCGCCCTTTACCATTTTATTGATGCTAAGCCTTCCACTCGTAGGACTGGTTCACCATTCATTCAGAGGGCCCAATTCACCCCCCCCCCCCCCCCCCCCCGACCTGGACGAGACATTAGAGTGACCGGTAGGTCTAAGAACGGATTGAAAGCTTGATAAGCTGCAAACAATCCATTCTTTCAGTAGGGGGATCCTCGTTCACATGCTTAACAAATGCAAGTAGAATCTTCGAACTTCAATCAAAATGGGGCTGTCATCCATCTAAGGAGAAAACGGATGATTGAAGGGGACGTGTAAGCATGAAGGCGGGTCAATCTTGGTAGTGAATAGGTCAGCAGTTGGAGAGGAGAATCATTCTATAGATAGAAGCAAGCGGGTACAAGATCGAAAAGATCTTTTTCACAAATTCCCTTTTCTTTCTTGGTCGAACCAAGCACTTTCCGACAAGTCTTTCCTCATTTTTAGGCTTTCCTTAAGATGAGCTTTTAGGGAAAAGTAGAAAGAGCTTATTTATTCGTCGATACCAAGCCTTTACTTCAAAGAAACCATAGCTATGGCATACAACTTTGGACCTAACGGTTGGCTCAGTAACCTTTCGGAATGGGGGATCCCCGTTGGCAACAACCAAGAGCTGATTGAGCGCTCTTTCTCTTTGACACAGAAAAGAGTCTATCTAATCAAGGTATACCAGGCCTAGTAGGAGGCAAATCTCCTATTGTTCTTACAGAATATGCTCCTCTTGTTCGAGAATCATCTTTGCATGAACTTCGGTGCGTGGCGAACGGAACGGTTCATCAAGCCATTTTTAGCCTTCACTCCCTAAATAGGAATAGAGCTACTTTACGCTTGAGTACCCTTTTTTTATTTAAAAGGTTGATCAATTTGTTTAGGCTGCTTGTTCCTGAAGTATAAAACGTTCCCTCTGTTCCTGAATAGCTTCTTTCAAAATGGCTCAGGACTGCTCTGGAACAGAGCAAGTAGAAAGAAAAGAAAACTGCAGATGCACGAATGGAATACGCACCTGGAATTGGTATTCGTGGAGCAGCTCTTTCTCTATTTTTTTTTTTCTATAAGGAGTTGTTTTTCCACCAAATCATCATAGGCCGTTGTATTTATTTGATCACTATTCCCAAAGAAGAAGAAGTGCCGATTGAGGCGATCCTCCAGTTCGCCGTAACGCTGCCCGTCTTCTAAGCCGGGAAACGGACCGCAGCGCAACGACTAGGACTCGTGTCGGAGGACTTTTGAGCGTGAGCTACCACTCATGCAGCGATTGCTTCTTACCCTTATTTTTATGTAAAGGATCTAGTAGGTTGGGTAGCTTTTGCTATATAATATAATTTTTAAAGTGAAGAATAAGAATGAATGAAAGGAGTTGCGTTCATGCGAGAATTCCATGATTCTATTGATTTTGGATATAAGGGGGAATACCGCTTTCAATTTACACATATGGAGCAAAGCCCCTTCTATCTTCTTAGTAAAGCGCTAACGCGCGCCCTGCAATCAAACTCAAGTATAGGTAAAACCTCTTTTTTCGAGTGAAAGGCCTTATTTTATGAGGGTAAACCTCCTAACCAGGCTACTAAGTGCCAAACTCTCCTCTATAATGGAAGAGCCATGTCAGTAAACTTCTATTGGGACTTCTATGGATTATGGATTCGACTAGAGGGACTCCTAGCAGCAAACTAGTATAAAGGGCCCCAGACGCAGGAGCCGGATCGACCAATAAATGATAGGCCAGAGGGATGGGCTCATTCGACTAATAAGCCAAAGCTAAGCTTGTAGGCTTGTAGAGAAAGCTATTGTGCAGGTATACCAACAATCCATATTCATGAACAGTCTCCTTCGAACATCTGATTCACCTTAGGTCGGACACTTCACTTCAAGCTTAAACCTCCGTCTATGATCGGCTTGCCCCCACTAGAAAGAGCTTCTTCTCTTAAGGCTTCTTGCCAGTAGTGAGAAAAACCTTGCTTACCAAATGCCCACCACTGGCCCTTCCCCTTTCCGGGTCTGGATTTTTCGCGTCGTTTCTGTCGTCGTAGTCGACGGGGAAGAAAGAAATGAATGAATGTTTTTTTGGGAAAATGTAGAATAATACACCTACCGAGACGAAAGCCAAAGGTGACGAAGACCAGAACTATAGACTCATTCTGCACCAACCCAGACGCAAAAAAGAAAACAAAGGCGCCCGAAGCTGCCTTTCTTAACTAGACGAATAGGAGAGTCAGAAGGGCTTGGCTGATGGATTCCCTGTGACTATTGACAGGAGATCCTTCTATGCTTTCACCGATAATCACATCCAACTAAATCATCAGTTCCAACTTACTTAGTCGTAATGGGCTTTCATCCATTTTAGGTTCTATTGCTCAAGAACTTACTTGACCTATCATTCAAGTCGTCACCGGAGACTCTTAATGGTGAAAGATCAAAATTTCTAGTCCTCATCTATCTGGTATTTCATCCATTTTAGGTTCTGTTGCTCAAGTGGGCTAAGAACGTGGTCTAACATAATCAAAAGAAAGTTTTCTTGTAGTTCCCCTTCTTGCTCTAAAAATGAGGAAAGACTTGTCGGAAAGTGCTTGGTTCGACCAAGAAAGAAAAGGGAATTTGTGAAAAAGATCTTTTCGATCTTGTACCCGCTTGCTTCTATCTATAGAAAGATTCTCCTCTCCAACTGCTGACCTATTCACTACCAAGATTGACCCGCCTTCATGCTTACACGTCCCCTTCAATCCTCCGTTTTCTCCTTAGATGGATGACAGCCCCATTTTGATTGAAGTTCGAAGATTCTACTTGCATTTGTTAAGCATGTGAACGAGGATCCCCCTACTGAAAGAATGGATTGTTTGCAGCTTATCAAGCTTTCAATCCGTTCTTAGACCTACCGGTGACCGGCTTCGCGAGACCTTTTCGATCTACACATGGCTAAGCTCTATTGGGCGGTGGCTTATCAAAGCATTACTTGATAAGATCAGTAATAAAAAGAAAGACCTGCCCTTTCGGTGAAGTTCCACGAGCTTTAGGGTAACCTCTGTCTTCATGTTCACATCTTTTTCTTACTCTTTCATTGGGCCTACAAAAAAGAATGCCCGTATGTCGGCAGGATTTTTCGAGTTCGAGAAAAGGTCCCACCCTTCAATATCATGATTGGGTCGACCAGGCCAGATCATGAGTGTAGTCGTAATACTCGGCTCGTCGCTACTTTTCTTCAAAAGGTAACCGATGGTTCCCGACTTTCTCTGGTTTCCGCAACCGTAACCCTTTTTCCGATTACATAAACTTTTTTCTTTTTCATAGCGATACGCTCTAAAAAAAGTGAAGGATAAGCAACCCTTCTAGAAGCGGTAGCTTCCCGCCTCCTTCATTCCTACTGCCTCCTTCGGCGAGAAGTTCCCTTCCTTTTTATAAAAAAAGAAAAAAAGAAAAAAGAAAAGAAAAAGAAAAAATGCCTGATTGGTCTGCTCAGCAAACGTACAAAGTGGACCGCTGTTTGGCTGACCCCCTTCTTCCCATTCGGGTTGGGTTGACCCAGAAGTACAGTAAGAAGGAATGGAACCTAAGTCATTTTCTGATTTGTCTGTGACGGCAAGTGGGGCGGAAGTAGAAGAAAGACGCCCCATAGACTTGATTAGTGAGGTGGCCACCTACCTACTACTAATTATCAAAGGCCAACGCAACGGCCAAGCTCAAGATTCAGAATACAAGTTCCGAGCCTGTGAAGAAGGGAAGGGCCGATTTCCGAAAGAGCTCAATCAACGAAGGAAAATGAGCCCCAACCCCCTTGACCCAGGTAGGCGAGGGGTCTACGATTTATGGGTGTATATTTTCTTTCCTTTTGTCGTTGTGCGGAGTTCGGCGAGAATACTCTTGACAGGTGGGCATGGAAGCTATCTGCTATGCTATTAGAGGATTTATACCGTAAACACACAACTTCCACCCTGTTGGCTGTAGTTTTAGCTTGTATATGTGAAAAATGAATAAGAAAAGGAGATTTAAAAAAGAATTAAAATAAGAGATTTTTCTGCACAAAACAGGGAAAGAGAATGAACTAGAACAAAGCAGATTTTTTCCATTCCAGCACTACAAGCGCTGTGAACTGTAATTGTGAAAAGGTTAGAAGATCTGGCCAAAGAAGGTGATAGCCCTGTAGATTCGTTCCCATGGTTCGATCTTTCCCAGTAAAACGCGGCGTGTTCGAATTCTGATCGCTTTTACGCGAGAAAGCCCATCAAGTGAATGAAGTCTAATTCCCATTCCGGGCCGGCCCAAGGTCGGAACAAGTTGATAGGATCCCCCTTTTTACGTCCCCATGCCGCCTGTGTGGTGACATGGGGCAAAAAAAGGTCACTCGTACAGATCTGATTGAAGATATTGCATTAGAAAGGGATACAAAGTAACTTCCGAAGATTGAAAGAGAGGCAATCCCAGTTCGATACTGGTCTTGTTGCACTTCTTCGAGTTCATGACGGATAGCCCGCTAGGGACTGTGCTTGGCTTGTTAGCGAGAAAGCGCATAAAAGAATACCGTTTATCGATCGATAAAATAAATAGGCTCAAGTACATTAGTCTGTAACTGCCATTATGTAATATTAGATAGAAAAGGTGGCTGTTCTGTTAATGGGACCAAATGAGTGACTTTTATACTGATTCCTCTTTGAGGGATTTATTTTGAATGACTTTCTGATTTCGCCCGGATTACCTCCACTCCCTTGATTCGGAGTCAGGAGCCCCTGTTCTGACCAGATAGATCTATTGAGTGAGAGAAAGTGGCCTGTAGCCCTCTCTAAAACTGATGAATCAAAGCCGATCGTCTCAGCCTTTCCAGCAGCCTAATCCGATAAGCCTAAACATGGTCCAAAATAAAGCAAGGGCAAAGGCTTCCCCGATTGTTAGAACTCCTTTGGACCATGTTTAGGCTTATCGGATTACTGGAGATAGACTCCTATGCTAAGTTAAGTGTCTTTGTTTGTTTTTATTTGTTATGTTGTGTTTAGTTGTTTGGCTGGTCTATGTGTGTGTAAGCTTCCTATTGGTTCGAATGAAGAGAAAAAGTGGAGGCTGTACACCTCATTTTCCTGGGATTGTAGTTCAATCGGTCAGAGTAGCGATTAAGCGTCGGGGGCTTTGCTGGCTTGCTGGCTAGCTCGTGCAATCAATCAAAAACGATTCGCGTTAGTAAGCTAGCTCTGTAAGCTAAGCAAGCCTGGTTCTCCGGGCACTACGGTAGGACGCGGATCGACCATGACGAGAATGGACTTCTCCATAGCGAGTACTTTATCTAAGGAGACTAATGGCGATCAAATTTCCTTTCCTCCGCCATCTGCTAGCACCGCTGATCATTTCATAAAACATATATGCTTTCCCTTTCTCGATGCTTTTTTGGGGTGACTCACCAACCGACAGAATAGCGGATATAGTCATAATTCAATGGGTCAGGTCCACTTATTTTTCCTTTATTTATTTCTAATTTTTTTATTTATTTCTAATCTTTACAGTGGATTTCATTGGCCTAATTAAAAATAGGAATATTTGGTGATTCAACAGATGACTTATCATGATAACAGATAACTTATCATGATTCGTGATAATTAATATACTATAACTCATTAGATGATAATATTATACAGTCGGTTACTTTTTTATTCCTATTAAGAATATCGCTATTCTTCATATGAATATGAATACTACGACTGAAAAAAACCAAACAAAGCCCCTTTTTGAACCGAGGGCTTACGCGTTACCACGCGTTACCATGGGATTACTCTACCACTGAGTAAAAAAAAGGGGGCTTGGTTCATTGAATTCCTGAATGGGTCGCTGTACTAGGTAAGTAAAATAGTTCTTCTTATATAAGAAGCCCAGCTACACATATACAGAAGCGCCTCGACAAAGGATCCATTTATATATAATAATTGCATTGTAGCGGGTATAGTTTAGTGGTAAAAGTGTGATTCGTTCTATTAACCCCCATAATAGTTAAGGGGTCTTTCGGTTTGATTCACCCGGCGATCAAATTCTTGGTGGGAATCATCAACTTTATAATGTTTTAATAACGGCTCACGCTTTTTTAATGATCTTTTTTATGGTTATGTCGGCGATGATAGGTGGATCTGGTAATTGGTCTGTTCCGATTCTGATAGGTGCGCCTGAGCTATCTAGGCAAGAGTCGTCCGAGACAGAAACAAGTGGTACTGACTACACGGATGCCACTCGAACTGATGACCCATATAGGGGGAGCACGTCGCATGGGAAGAATCGGCGTTTAATGCGGGCATTGTTGCAAGTAGGCATTATAGTAGTAAATGGACATTACAAGTAGTGGAGAGTACAGAGTACTACTCCAAGCGAGACTCGTCTAAGGGTTCAAAACCTGTGACAGCGGATGCGGACGGTACTGAATGGCGGGTTGGTGAACGCTTTTAAGCCCTTCCCGAAGGAAAGAGGGAATGGCCCTCCTCTTCACCCTGCCCTGCAGTAACAGAATCCTAACTGGAAGAAAGAATGGCTCCTGACAAACCCTAAACATCAATCCTTCCATCAACTCTTTTAGTCTTGTTCTAGAGCTTGATGAAGACGTGCTTTGGCAGACGAAAGAGTTCCACATCAATGCCCGGATCTAACTCTTTCTATCTTTCAGGCTAAGCGGAAAAGTCATTATTCTTTTACAAAGAAGACAGATATGGTAAGTGTTCTGGGATGGGAGTCTCTTGTCTTGACTCCGCTGAAGCAGCCCTTCAATGCTTTATCCTTGTTGGAGAATATGACTATACTATATAAGTCTAACATTCTACCGTATCCTTCATGCCGCCGACAACCCAAGCTCGTGCCACCCCTGAAATGAGAGTCAATCTTGGAACCAGAAAGAAGAGTCAATCTTGGAACCAGAAAGAAGAGATCTACATAGAAAGTAAAGACGGACGCCGAGATCTAAGATCGTCGATTCCCGTAGTCTAACCGAATTCGAGGTAGAGCCCTCCAACTCAAGCACGAAATCAATGTTGAGTCAAGACACATATGAGACAGGCAGAAGGTATGGGACGACCAGTTCACCATGGAAAGCGAATTCGATCGGGTACCTTCTCCGCACTTAGCTGTAAGCATTTCAAGTAGATAAAATCATAAAAGAAGAAATGGGAAGGAGTACTTACATTACGCGATGCGCTATTATTTGAATCCGAAGGTCAATCTGGACTCACTCTCATTCATGGCATGGGCAAAAACAGCCCTAATGACTTTCGGTGAAGATATGCTTATACGGCGAAGTCAGTCACAAAGTCTATGTTCGTATGCTTTCACTCTAAGCCGACCATCCAAAAAGGATGTGCACAATTGATCATTGACCGCAGTCTTCTCTTTTCTCTCCGGGAAAGGAGTTGCGTTCATGCGAGAATTTGATTCATTCCTTATTAGAGAGAGACGCAAGTTAAGAACTAAGGAGAGGAAAGTCTTCAGATTGACCAACTTCATAGCACGAACAGCTGAGTCCTCTCCGAACCGTAGGAGATAGTTGTCCATCATACGGCTCACCAACTTCACTTGCCTCTATGGGGGGCTCGCTCCAGGCAGGTTCGGATCACTTACAATACATGGCTCTACGAAGGAAGGGCTTGGGTTAGGAGCGTTTTCAATATGATTCTTTTCCTGTATTTGTTCGATGAGAAATGCGAGTCTGTTTTGAATCTTTAACAATGAACGGCATAGAGGGAATAACAAAAGTTAGCTTGAGACGTGAAATTGAACAGCAGCTAAAGAGAGCTCCGCGTACCATCTAATGGCGCTGCGCCCCGACCCATGAATTCTTCAGAGCGGGCCGGCAGGCCGGGCGTACGGGAACCGTCGAAGAAGTGCCTCAACGCGCCACAGCCACTACTTCTCCTCCTTTTATGCAATTATGAACTACACTTGCTCTTCTTCTAAAGTCCCTTGGAGCCAATCGCTTGCCTGAAGCTTGACATGATGAAGGCGCTTTTAAGCCCTTCCCGAAGGAAAGAGGGAATGGCCCTCCTCTTCACCCTGCCCTGCAGTAACAGAATCCTAACTGGAAGAAAGAATGGCTCCTGACAAACCCTAAACATCAATCCTTCCATCCACTCTTTTAGTCTTGTTCTAGAGCTTGATGAAGACGTGCTTTGGCAGACGAAAGAGTTCCACATCAATGCCCGGATCTAACTCTTTCTATCTTTCAGGCTAAGCGGAAAAGATGATCTCTCTAAACAAGCCCAAGCTTATCGCCAAATGTCTCTTCTATTACAAAGACCACCTGGGCGCGAGGCTTATCCAGGGGATGTTTTTTATTTACATTCACGCCTTTTGGAAAGAGCTGCTAAATTAAGTTCTGCATTTGGTGCCCTCTCTGTCGGCCTGCTTAGCGGCAGAGCCACCTTCTTTGGGGTCAGTGAGGAGGACAGGACAATCCCCCACTCCGGCGGTAGCTTTGGTTGTGAAAACTCTTGGTCTTGGAGCATCAGTGTCATCAGTTCACCCAAGATCGGCAGGACAAATAACTACTAGGTTTGTGCAAGAAAATCTTCTTGCGTGACGGGAAAGAGTTGAAAAAGAAAGAGATTCATTAGCTATGGAATCTGACAGCTGAACTCAATCACTTGCTGCCGTTACTCTTCAGTTTTCTGTTGAGGTCTATCCTGTAGAGGTACTCAAATTGGATCAGTGATCGATTTCTAGGTTTCGTCGTAAACCTAAGCACTACTTCCTAACTCTACGCATTATTCATTCCATTGGTCTAGATTACTCGGGTTTCGGCAGGCCTGGGCGAGCAAGGTAGGCTTAGATTAGAGGGAGGTTGGTGTTGGCTTATGCCCCTATTGAGTAAGATTGCTCGCTAGTTGCCATCAGTTCAATCACTGAAATCAGTGAAATCTATCTTCGTACTCCAATCCGTACGAAAGGCCCCCTTTTGAGGGACTTAGGAATTGCCCTTAACTGTCCAGAAGGCTGAAATAGCTTTCTCGGGGGAGGTCGGGGTATTCAATCCCATGATACTCAAGGAGCAGGGCGTCGTATCCCAGGGGTTCTACTAATACATCGTATAGCGGCTTGAAGTTATACCAAAAATGGAATGGGACAGTCATTTCCAGGTCCACGCATGTTGAAGATAGTTGTTATAAAATTGATAGAACCTAAAATGGATGAAATACCACATAGATGAGGACTAGAAATTGCTGAATCAACTGCTCCTCCAGAATGGCTGGTAATACCACTTAAGGGCGGATAGACCGTCCACCAAGGGCCGAAATAGGGGTAACCATACATGAAGGGGAAATTGTGCAGATTTAGCAATCGCACCGGCAAATAATAGAACAGCGCACAAAGTAACAAATAAAAGATTGACCTCATTATTAGAAATCAAGTTAGGTCGTGTTATAAACGCCCTGGCTAAACCTATTGATGGTAGAGGTGAAATTTCATCTTCTGAATATAGGTTAATTGAATCGCCCGCTCCGGGGATTATTTCTCGACGTTCTGTATATGAGCCTCTTCAAACAGGGCTTATTGCTATTGATTTAATGATTCCCATAGGACGTGGTCAGCGAGAATTAATTATTGGGGACAGACAGACCGGTAAAACAGCAGTAGCAACAGATACAATTCTAAATCAACAAGGCCAAAATGTAATATGCGTCCACGGTGCTCGTTTTTCCAATTATGAAGCATGGCTAAGCGATCCCACTCACATTGGGCCTAGTGCCCAGGTGGTTTGGCCGATAGTGGGCCAAGAAATATTGAATGGTGATGTGGGCGGGGGCTTCCGAGGAATACAAATAACCTCTGGTTTTTTTCAGATTTGGCGAGCATCGTTCTTGAGTCACGATCGATGGAAAATCCTCTAGCTTGGCCAAATTACTTTCATCGTGTAAGCACCAATGCTCTTGCTCAAGCCGTTAATGTGGTCGAAGAGTCTTTCCCTTCAGGCATTAAGAACTCAAGCCGGAAGAAGAAAAAGAGGCGCGCACCCCCTCACACAACTACTTATAGGACCAGTCGAAAAGAAAATGCACCTTAAACAGAAGGGGACACTAGCCCAGTTAAGAAAAGCCACCCTAGCAGAATGTTGCCTCACTAGTGCCTGCGGTATGAGGTAGGGATTCCGGATATATCTATATTAAGTAATTAATACCGTACCCCAGCAGATAGAAGTCAAACTAAAACCCCGGAATTTAGGTATTTGAGATCCCCGAAGTTCCCATCTGTCCTGTCCTTATAGTAATTCCATTCCGATCAACAACTTGAAGGTATGGCTGAGTGGCTTAAGGCATTGGTTTGCTAAATCGACATACAAGAAGATTGTATCATGGGTTCAAATCCCATTTCCTCCGGAACAGAAGTGAAACGGGCGGGCGAAATGACGTGAGAGAAAGAACCTCTTGGTGGAGTCCAGCCCCCCAGAATAGCACTACTTAGTGACTAGGAGCGGAGAGACCTTTGCGCGTTCTTTTTGTTTGATCGGCCTATCTTCTAATGCTATTGATTCTAGGAGGACTATAATGAGGGGGATAACAGATCTACTAAAGGAAAGTAGCTTGATATTGGTTCGAATCCAATTCGTGACTTTTCTGGAGTAAGAAATCCAATTTGAGCGTCGCGTCGCTTACTTAGCTTGGGTTAACTTTAGAGCTCCGCTTACTCATATGATGCGTGGGAAGAAAGAGATTGGTTGGTGTTGGCTTATGCCCCTATTGAGTATTTCTATGATAATCCAAACTGCAAGCTCCACGAGTCTGCTCAGAACCAGTCGATTCCTGAGCCATTCGTTCTCCCCTCTCGGTTGGCCTTTGCCAGCCACTAGAGCAAGTAAGAGAACCTACAGTGAATGCCGCAGATTTTGACCAGATTGTACACCTTTGTGTCTGGAGTGCGAACTTTCACTCATGAGCAGTGGGATACGGAAAACGGGAAGTTTTTTAGTTAGGTATGAATAGATTGATTGTCGGTCGAATGGTCTCGGTTCTAGAATGGTAAATAGCCTTATCACCATACTTCGAAGTATGAGGCAGAAGTACTAAAACAAGCTCAACAGCCCCTGAAGTAATATCCTAACGTGTACTCAAGAACACAAGAAAAGAGCTTTTCAATGGCCTTCTGTTTTTTGATCAAAAAAGTCGTGTTTTCCCGCTATAAACTAGAGAGTTAGGTTAAAGGTAAGCCGGCCAAGAGGACTAGGAGCTTAGCTTGCTGGCGAGAAAGGGTGAGTGTTCAGTACGCTCTTTAGCCTTTAACAAGGGCTAAGCCGCTAGGAATGGCTTGCTGGCCTGTTAGGAGAGTGGAACGAAGTGATTCTCGTTAGAGAAGCACGAGTGGAACGGCTTTAGTGTCAGTAGGCGCAACGGCCAAGCTCAAGATTCAGAATACAAGTTCCGAGCCTGTGAAGAAGGGAAGGGCCGATTTCCGAAAGAGCTCAATCAACGAAGGAAAATGACTGGAGGCCTCCGGGTTCTTTGCGGAGCCCCCTTCCCCTTTTGCTTGGCAAAATGAGAGGGTACCTCCTAGTATCCAGGAAGCGCAACAGCCCGCGGCCCCTAGTATCCAGGAAGCGCAACAGCCCGCGGCCCCTAGTATCCAGGAAGCGCAACAGCCCGCGGACCCGGCACCTTTATGGGGGGACGATAGCCGGCAGGTGGCTCTGCAAACCCTCTGGAATGTGCGAAATTTTATCAATAAAACACCCATGAGCTCAGCAATAGGAAGAACAAGCAAACAGATATTGTTGTGTGTTTTTCATCATTTTTTTATTCTTCATTATAAGATTTCTTGTATACCTTCACTCGATGGAACAGGATTCGCTAGGACGGAGTTGCTGTCGATTGAGGATTGGCCGAGGGGAGTGCCATCTTTTTCGTGGTCTATATCATGCGAGTTATAGCAGTCCTAGGGAATTTGTTCGGTGTATCGGAGTTGTAATCTTATTACTAAAGTACTTGCTGCACTTCTTAGGAAAGAAGTCGTCTTGGTATTGGATCCGCTCTTCTCTTAGCATGAACATGAATTCTATTCTATTTGTCTTCTTTATTATAGCTATTGGCTTTCTTCTCACCTCCCCTAGAGCTATTGAATAAAAATCCGAGGTTCACTCACTGCCCTAAGCCCTACAGTTCCTTCGCTTACCACCTAAGATGAATCTATTGCCTCCCCTCCCTCCACGAGTAGATATTTAGTATTGAATAGTGTCAAACCCCAATAGTCAAGAAGAAAAACTCAGGACTAGGAAAGAAAGGCAGAGACAGGGAAAGCTCCCCCGAATGATCGGTGCGGCGGTTAGGCATCCTTAGAAGAAAGAGTGGTCTCTTTTAGAATATAGAAAAATGAAGTTAAGCAAGCGGCCCGATAAATACAGGAATCCTAGGGAGACGCTAAAACCCTAGAGAGAGAGAGTTATGGAGAGAATAGTCTAGAAAAATGAGGGGATAAGTTATGTTTGGGTAGAGATCGAACCTATTTATACCTTGGGCTTAATTTCTAGTCCCATCACTCTCAATCACAAATCCTTTTACAAGCCCATTCTAACCCATATGCAATTAACTAATTAGACTATGAGGTGTGGTTGGGGGTAGTCTTAGAAGGACTACCCGACTATCCGTCACATCAGCAAAATATGAGCCCCTCTCAAAAGATGACAAGATGATGACTAACCAAGGGTGTGGAGGTGGTCTTCATTGGGTAGTCATCCACTCCTGTTGGTCCAACCTTTTTTTTTTTAATTTCTAATTTTTAAATAACTAAATAATTAAAAAAAATAATAATAAATGCACATAATATTAAAAAAAAGGTTACAAATAAAAAAATACGCCTAAAATAAAAAACGAAAAAAAAATAAATAAAGACTACCGGAAATAAAAAAAAATACAAATCCACAACTTGTTTTCTCAGTTGGCGCAAATATACTCGATCAAATCCGATTGTAGATGTATGTTCCGATGCTCATTGCGTAATGAGAAGTCGATTATGTCTTGCTGAGCCAGACTAACGGGAATAATATTCTCCTGGAGCTCGTTTTTATGTAAATCATAAATTGCCTTTCCTTCGTCTTAGATGTTCATGCTATGCAAGATAATACAAACATACATACAATAACGCAACCTTTTTGGTGCTCGCATTCGTGTCAGGTTCTTAATGATATGCCACTTTGATTGTAGAACCCCAAAACAACGTTCGATGTCCTTTCGTGCCGCTTCTTAATACTTGACAAATTTCTTTCTTTTTTCGTCGTCCGGGTGTTGAATGGTTTTAACTATTGTAGAGTATCTCGGGTAGATTCCATCATCAAGATAATACCCGTTGTACTGTAAACATGGTGTCTGAACCGGTCCCTTTTACAACATCGTCGAAAACTAGTGATTGATTGATGACGTTAATGTCGTTGTTCGAACCAGGAACTCCAAAGAAAGCCTGCCAAATCCATAAATCCTGGGAACAAGCAGCCTCTAAGATTATTGTTGGATATCCGTGTTGACCACTAAGAAAACATTCCCCGCCATGATGTTAGGCAATTTCGCCACGACCAACGCATGCAATCAATGCGTCCGAGCATTCTTGAAAACAATGTCTTTTGTTATGGTGTTGATATATTTTTTGGATGTCGCGGGTGGTTGGTTTTTGCAAATATATTTTGCTGTAGATCTTCACAACACGCTTGCCAAACTTTACAACACGCTTGCCAAACTTGTACAAACATTCCCATGCAGTTCTTTCTGACATCTTTAAATATTCATCCCAGATGTCGGTTGTTAAACCGTAAACTAGTTGGCGTAATGCAGCTGTGACTTTTTGAAGAGTTGTGAACCCTCTTTTGCCTCTAGCATCGTATCGCAACGTAAAAAATTGGTCACAACTCGACAAGTCATCGGCTATACGTAAAAACAGTCGACGACTAATTCTGAACCGGCGCTGAAAAATCACATCCGAGTACAACGGTTGCTCGGCAAAGCAATCATGCACTAATCTATCGTGGGCACCTACATGTATGTTGAAAAAAAATGTGTACGTATAAAAAAAACTAAAACATAAATATAAAATATAAAGGTATTTAAGTAAACATAAATATAAAACGATCAATATTTTAAAAAAGGTTATCTTCTCGGTCTCTATTTATTGACGTTTGTCTAGTTCGTGGTACACTTTAGACCTCTTCTTCCTCTTCCATAATGATTTTCGCCGCCACCGCCACAATGTTTATAAAATTTTGGTTTTCCTCATTAGACGATGAAGAAGACGAAGCAAACGAATGAGCATTCGATATTGTGTTATAATTTTTATAAAAACTTTAAAACATTGAGTAGATGTTGAGAGGAATTCGTTAAAAAAAAGGTGAAGATTTGAGAGAAAGATGTGAAGTTTTTGGTGGTTTTTTTTTAAAAAAAGTTGGGTGTATTCAAAAGTGAAAAAGGAGGGTTTTTTTTTTATTTTATTTTTTTTTTTTTTTTTACAAACGGTCACATGAACGTTATAAAGACCCCATCATTTAAAACCCAGCAATCATCGTCACCGTCTTCAACGTCCATGTTTGGACGCGAATGGGACACAGGGGAGGTATAGACCAGCCTGGACGGGCCAAAGCCGCCCCACACCTAATAGCCTTAAAACACTAACGGCTAACAAGTCATGACGAATTGACGATAGACATTATCTATCAACACTTCTTTTAAATTGGTTCTAGATTAACATTCGTATGTAAAACTAGCCGATTACCCCGGGAGGGTCCCGGGGTTGAAAAATCTAATTTTACGTGATAACCTATTGCAAATGGCTCAAGTTAACTAACCACAAAATCTCTCAATCATTGCATGTTCATAGTATTCTAATCAGTAATAACTCATATTCCCTAATCTAAAACCTAATCAGTAATCATCTAAAGAATCACTTCTGTAAGCTGCAACTATTCAAAAACTAATCACATCTCTCTAATTTCTCACATTCTAATGGCTCTTATAATTCCTAACCTAATCAACTAAACAAACACTTAAGTTGGAAGTTGTAACCATTGCATCTCATTATGCCACGTGGCATAATCAAGAGATGGTTAGGCCACCATTGAACGCCACGCCAGCAACTATCAATTCTTCCCGGGAGCGTCCCGGGGTTGAAATATATAACCATTGTAATAATACTAATACTAATAGTAATAATTATTACTCTGGTAATTAAATAAATAAAAAATAACATTGCTATAAGCTGACACCATGTGTTGCAGTGTTGCGCGATTCTTTCTCCTAACTTCTCTTGATGAAGTATACCTAGTAAAATTCCAATGATAACATGGCGATTGGGCTGATTTTCAACATCGTAGATAAAAACCTGGTTTAAAAGAAAAAACATGATTAGTGAATAACATGAACACTTTGTGTGTTTTTTTCCTGTATGAACGAAACCCCACAAAAAATAGTCGATTTTTTCTCCGTTTTTATATAGCACTATGGTACTCGTTGGAAAGATAATAAAACGCCCGTTAATTTGGTGTAATTTTTTCTTTAAAAAATCCCGTATATAAAAGATGTAAACGTTTAAAAATTATGGGAGGAAACATGAGAGAGGAAATTTTAAATTTGTTTTTAAATTCTTTTTTCCTAAAATAATTCAATTTAATTAAAAAGGGAAATAATTTAAAAACACTAAAATCTTTTAATTATGATGCCACATGGTAGTTTCATGGAGAGGTTGAAGGCACCATTGCACGCCACGTCAGCAATGTTCAATTCTTTTATATATATTAATAGATTAATAGATTAATAGATGTATATGGAAACTTGATCTTTGATGTATATATAAAAATTCCAATTTATTTAAATTGAATTTGCATTAATAAAAGTTAATTAACTCTTGGAATTCTGTAATATTAGGTTATAATCCCGTGTATTTAAATTGAATTTGCATTAACAAAAGCTTAACTATTGGAATTCTGTAATATTAGGTTACAATCTCGTGTATTACATGGTTGATAAATGTAACGTTATATGATTAATAAAAAAAAGTTATCTTTAAAAAAGCATATGCATTTCACGCGGTTGAAAAAAATCATTGCATTATACTAATAGAATAAAATATAATGTAATTTGTTAACATGACATTTATGATTTTGTTAATGTACGTTTAAAACACCTTTTTTAAACGGGAATTAACTTTTATTTTTTTAATACCACCTATTTTTTTATTATTTAACATCTCATATTTTTACTATCACTTATAAAAGCACTTATCTTCATTATTTTTCATTTTTAGTAGTTTAGCTAACATAAGTTAGAACTTGGTGAAGTTTTAAAGTAAAAAATATACGTTTACTTAAATTATTAATAATTAGTTTTATATTAAATCTATTTGGTTAATAACATAATACTTATCTTTAATTAAAAATTAATTATCCACAATGAAGTAAGATAAAATAAATAATGTCTTTGAGTAAAAGAAAGTATCCTTAATTGAGTAAGAGAAATAGGCAGGAAAACTAAAAAAACATATGATCTATACGTGTCCAAATTTATATTGGTTTATTATATACTAGTTTATACCCCGGGAGCGTCCCGGGTTGAGAAATCTAAGTAAAGTGAATAAAATTAGAAGTATCTAAACTATAAAAATGGCATCTGCCAATAGATGATTAATGAATATTATTATTATTATTATTATTATTATTATTATTTTAAACAAATCTCTGCCCTAAGTTATCATATTCTAATATAAAAAAAGGGTAATTGGGTCGGGTATCACCTAATCCCAGGCCCGACCCAAACCCACATATTTTTTTATAAACTAATTCCAAACCTGACACAATACTTGTCGGGTTACAAAAAATAGTCGTTTTTTTCTCCGTTTTTTATATAGCACTATGGTACTCGTTGGAAAGATAATAAAACGCTCGTTAATTTAGTATAATTTTTTTCTTTAAAAAATCTTGTATATAAAAGATATTAACATTTGAAAGTTATGAGAGGAAACATGAGAGAGAAAATAATAAAGTTTTAATATTTACATTTAGTAGATTAGGTATTTAATATATTATGTTAAATCATATTTAAACCATATTTATTCATTTTTTTTAATTGATCTAGAGTTGCCACATCACATCCTATGTGGCATATCTTAAAAGAGAGATTGCATAATATTATGACATGTCATCAAAAATGTTTTGGTTTATTATATATATATATATAGATAATAATAGATACATGTACTAACAGGGATGAACCTAGCTTTATACTATGGGTCGCGCCTGTTGCCCCTCGATTTTTCACGCGTAGTGGGAAAAAAAAAATTTACGATTTTTGTAAAATGTTACCTCTAAAACAAATTTTATGTTACTAATAAATAAATTTTACGTTACCCCAAAATAAATTTTATGTTACATTTAAAAATAAATTTCGCGTTACAACGTTATGTCACTCGGAAAATATTTATCAAACTCGAATTAACTAATACTAAAGTCTAAACCCAACTAAACTAACAAAATACCTAGGGGTGTAAATGATGCGTAGCGGCTCGAGAGCTACTCATTATCGGCTCGGTAAAAACCTCGAACGGGCTAAGCTTTAAAGAGCCCGAACTCGAGCTTGAAACATGACTCGTTTAGTTATCGAGCTCGAGTTTTTCATACAAAGACCGTTTAGGCTCGCGAGCCTAAACGAGTCCAAACAAATTAATTTTATATTATAATTATTTTATGTATAGTATAGCTACTATTTAAATTTGGCGAGCCGAGTTTTGGCTCATTTAAGCTTTGAAGCGAGTTCAAGCCGAGCGTTTAGCTCCGTTAAAATTGTTCTAAAATTATTTCGAGCCAAACTCGAGCTCAAAGTATTAGGCTCGAACAGAGCTGAGCTCGAGCCCAATCAGGCTCGGGCTCAGCTTGGCGCTCGAGCCAGCTTGGCTCATTTACACCCCTAAAATACCCAACAAAATTAGGGGTGCAAAAGAGCCGAGCCCGAGCTCGAAAAACTGAATAGCGCTCGAGCTCGGCTTGTTAAAAATTTCTTAAGCTCGGGCTCGGCTCGTTTGCATCCACAAAATTTAAAAAAAAAAAACCCAAACTCAAATTACCATGTTTTTATTTTTATTTCTTTTACATTGTATAAAATTATGGCAAAAAAAATTGAACGTTATTCCTAAAAAAATTTCTAGATCCGTCATTGTCTACTAGGATATGCCCATGGCCTTGTGGTCCGCTGAAACTGGTGACAGCTCTTCACATATATAGTGTGGATTCAATTCCAGTTGAATTTGAAATTTATAATTCATCCGGATGATTTTGAAAAGTGTGGTTCGAGCTTAGTGAAGCTCACGATCGGCCTTGTTTATTAACAACTTTAATATAAAGCTTGAGCCCGTGTAACTTTGTTTTAGTTTTGAGTGACATTGTATCTTTCTTTTGTGAATAAGTAATGCTCATATATTTTTATTAGAGTTAATAGCCAAAATCGTCCCCGAGGTTTGGTGGTTTTTGCCACTTCTGCCCAAAAATGAAACGTGCTACAACTGGGTCCGTAGGTTTTTGTTTTTTTGCCAATTTCGTCCTTAAAACTAACCCAGTTAATTTTAGACGTTAAGTGAAGGGGCATTTCTGTCTTTTTGCTTGCCCCCTTTTAAATACCCTTAGATCAGACGATTTCATCACAAACCTCTTCATATCCCTTCATAATCGTCCCTGAGGTTTAACCCTAATCCAAAAAAACACTTCCAAATCATCTTGAACTGCAACGATGAATGAGATGTGGTGTGTACGACCTAAAGATTCCAACTTCGATCCTGTATCTGAATATGGTATGTTCGTGTAATTTCTTTTAAAAAAATTGATGATTTATGTTATTAGGGTCAATAATAATCAGTGTGCTTGACAAAATGCAGGTAAGAACCATGAGCTTTTCACTTTGGAAATACACCATAAAGGCGACTTCAGTGATTTCATAGAAGAATACCTAACATACCAGGGGGTATTGTTGACTATGTTGACAAGGTTAACTCTGACCTATTTTCTCTGATTATTTTGCACGATATGATGGTGACATTAGGTTATTGTGAGGAAGATGAAATAGTTTACCATTTTAGGATTCCTGGAGAAGACCTACTTTTAGGTTTAAGACCATTGACATGTGACAGTGATGTTCTTAGGTTGCTAAAGTATGTTGAAAGTAATAAAGTGATTCAAATATATGTTCAACATGTTAGACAAAGTCAGAAAAGTCAGACTCCAACAAAACCTGTAACAAAACCTGAAATGGTAAATGTAGATTCTGAAAGTGAGGAGGATGGTGAGGGTATTGGCAATGGTGAGGGAAGTGGAAGTGGGAGTGATAGTGAAGATGTAGGGTATGAGCCAAGTTTTGAGGGTAGTGAGAGTGATGAGGGTAGTGATGAAGTAACTGATGAGGGTAAAAAAAGGAAACATAAGGCTAAAAAGGGTAGTGCTAATGCAGGCAAAGATAAGGCTAAAAAGGGTAGTGCTAGTGGTAGTGAAGATGAAAATGATTCTGATTACATTGTAGATGAAGATAACCTAGTGAATGAGCCTGATGTAGACATGGCTGAGTTTAGAGCTGCTGTTGATTTTGACATCAGTGATAAAGAGACAGATAATGATCAAGATCTAGGTGGTGGAATTGATGGTGAGGAGGTTGATTTTGAAAACTTTGACAGTCTTAGTGATGAAGAGAATGATACCAAATTGCAAAGAGCTGCTAGGAGAGTTAGGAAAAGGATGAGAAAGACTAAAACAACTGATGACTGCCCATTTTATGTTAGCCAAACTTTCAATTCTAAGGAAAAAGTAAAGGAGCTGATAAAAGATCATGCAATTCATACAAGGAGGCAATTGTATATGACCAAAAATGACAAAGTGAGAATTCGTGTAATATGTTTGGGTGGCAATGTGAATATGGATAATTCTGAAGGAGGTCAATATGACAAGTTAACTGGTGATGGTGGTAGGTGTGAGAATCAAGAGAAGAATAAAGGTAGTGGTGGGGCCCAAAAAGCATGTGTATCCAAAGATGACAAATGTGTGGAATCTCAACAAGTGGGTGGGGGCAGTAATGATGGTGAGGGTACTTCTGTAAATTCCACCAACCCTAAACCAAAAAAACAAACACCAAAACCAACATGCCCATGGAATTTATATGTTTCAAACATTGGTCTAGAGCCTTCTTTAGTTGTATGTTTAATCATCTTAGCAGGCCATTTTTATGTTCAATTTACTTAGCCTTTTAGATGTTCAATGTTAATATTATCAATCCACTGCAGGTGATCCTAAATGTGAAATTTTATTGAATAACATCTGTGAGGTATTCAATAGGCAACTGATTCATGGAAGGGACAAACCCATTATCAGTTGCCTGGAGTTCATTAGGGAATACCTAATGAAAAGGTCATTGGTGATCCTAAAAACCATTGCTAAATGTCAAGGACCATTGACACCTAATGTTACAGAGAAGTTGAATGAGATCAAGACTGAAGCAGCAAATTATACTGTAATTTGGACTGGAGGTGCAAAGTTTCAAGTCAGTGGTGGTATTGAACAGAGGGCTGTTGATCTTGACATGAAGACATGTGCATGCAAGAGATGGGAACTTACTGGAATTCCATGTAGGCATGCAGTGGCCTGCATATGGAACCTAGCATTGCATGGAAAAGGTGATGGCATTATAGAGAAATGGGTGGATAAGGTCTACTGGTTAGATACATGGAAAAGTGTGTACAACAACACCATTGACCCAATTAATGGTATGTTCAATCATCTTAGCTGGCCAATTTTATGTTCAATTTACTTAGACTTTTAGATGTTGAATGTTAATATTATAAATTCACTGCAGGTATGGACTTGTGGCCTATTTCCAGATGCCCTACTACCTTACTTCCTCCCAAATTTCACAAGCAGGCTGGTAGACCAAAGAAAAAGAGGAAGAAGTCTGCAGAAGAGATATTTGAGTTAAGTCAAAAGAAAGGCAAAGAGAAGATGGATGTGGAGGTTGAAAAGTTAAGCCAGCAGATTCCACGTACTGGTATAATTCCAAGAAAGGGCAATTCAGTCACTTGTGATCTTTGTAAACAGAGGGGGCATAATAGGAGGACCTGCAAAAGAAGGGGTGGTGCTGCAAACACTGTTGCTGCTGATGGAAAGAAGGCTGGAAAGAAGGCTGGAAAGCAGGCTGGGAAGAAGGCTGGAAATCAGGCTGCAAAGGAAGGGACTGGTGATGCTGGGGCTGGAAAGCAGGTTTAGTTGTTAGCTGGTTGAAACTGTTTAAGGTTGGGTCATTTTGGTAGTGTTATGTGTCAAACTGTTTAAGGTTTATTATGTTTTATGTTATGGGTCAAGGTCTACTTTGTTATGTTATGTTATGGGTCAGTGTCTAATATGTTATGTTGATGGGTCATGCACAATGGTTGTTAACTCTGTTTTATGTTATGGGTCAGTGTCTACTTTTGGTTGTTAACTATGAACAATGTTCAGACCTTCTTTTGGTTAATGGAACTTAGTGTTATGTGCATGTTTGTTTGTATGCCTTAATGGGTCAATTTGATATTTGTATGTTGTATGCCTTAATGGCCTTAATGGGTCAATTTGTTTCTGTTCTCCTTAGATCATCCCAAACATAAACATTGCATTACATTTCATAATTAGATCATCCAAAACATGCATAATTAGATCATCCCTAACTTAAACATTACATTTCATTCTAGACTACTAGGTTACACATCATGTTCAGTGTAATACATAATACAGGATGAAAATTAGCCAACTTAGGAACAACATTGTTTTGAGCCTCTTGTTCTCCTTGGTCATTTTTCTTGCATAATCTTCAAGCATCAAGTTTTTGTTAGCCAATAACCTTGCATTTTCTTCCTGTCTGTTCAAAGAGCTCAACAGTTGACGAATGGCATCAAGAGCTCTTTCACACATTGGTCCTTCAGCCCAAGCAACAAATCCACATCTTCTAACCTATCAATTGACATAAATTTAGAGTCTTGCATTGTTTTCCCCAAATTATAAAGAGTTGAATTGCACAAACCTGGTTATTGCAGCAATAAAATCGTCTACCTGGGTTTTGCACGGTCCACGATGTGCGAATCCGGGTTGTTGATCCACATGGGCAAAGCATGTTTGAAACGGGTTGTGGATTGGAGGTCGATTTAGGGCTGATTGTTAGGGTTTTATGGCTGGAGTTCGATTAGGGTTCATGGGGTTATAAAGAAGATGACTCGTCTGATTTAAAGGGGTTTTGAAAGTGTGGAACCCAAAAAGACAAAATTACCCCTAGACTTCACGTCTAAAATTAACTGAGTTTGCTGTCAGGGACGAAATTGGCAAAAAAACAAAAGCCTACGGACCCAGTTGTAGCACGTTTCATTTTTGGGCAGAAGTGGCAAAAACCACCAAACCTCAGGGACGATTTTGGCTATTAACTCTTTTTATTATGATATTGTATGTTATTATGCTCCTCTTCTTACCCTAACCTAAACTGTGACCTACCCGGAAATTCTAACATTGGGTGATGAAAAATCTTAACACTGAAAAAATGGATCCTATTGAAAAAAAAAAAAATTTGGGTCCGTCACTGGATTCAAATCCTTGTAAGTGTAAGTTAATTTTTTTTTTTTTGAACGGCAAATTTCTTCTCCTTGTGAGATTTACACCCATGACCTCCCTTTTAGGTGTTCCTAGAAGCTTTGTTTCTACCATTGGATCACCAACCCCAATGGCAAGTGTAAGTTAATTAGGCGGTTTTAGAAGGAAAAATGTTGTTAAGAATGCAATTAAATATTACATACATGTAGTAAGATATACATACATGCAATATGATATTGCACTTATATAATCACAAAGTATTAAATGTAAGTAACAAGATATGACATATATTTAACATGAATAATTATATATATCTACACTATATAATAAAAGAAAACACATGAGGGACACATGACACTCCCTCATGAATTCTCTCATTTTATTATTTAATTAATACAATAAATTCAAATTTAATTATAATAATTGATTAATAATCATAGTTGTAACTTATCTACACTCTACACTATATAATAAAAGAAAACATATGAGGGACACATGGCACTCCCTCATGAATTCTCTCATTTTATTATTTAATTAATACAATAAATTTAAATTTAATTATAATAATTGATTAATAATCATAGTTGTAACTTTTATATATATATATATCATTAATAAAAGAAAACACATGAGGGACACATGGCACTCCCTCATGAATTCTCTCATTCTATTATTTAATACAATAAATTCAAATTTAAATATAATAATTGATTTGCAAAAGCATATTATAAATTTATTAAATTGAATTTTATTAATTACATTATTAATCATAGTTGTAACTGAAATCATTAATAAAAGAAAACACATGATTCTTTTTACAATATTTGATTTGTTATTCTAAGTTTAAAATTAATTTTGTTACAATATTTGACAAATGATTATTAAGTTTTTTTTATTTTGGTCAATGTTTTAGAAGTTAAACTATGCTCATCAAATCTATATCTACACTTCTACACTATATAATAAAAGAAAACACATGAGGGACACATGGCACTCCCTCATGAATTCTCATTATTTAATTAATACAATAAATTCAAATTTAATTATAATAATTGATTAATAATCAAAAATAATTCAAAGTTGAAAAAAGTTTGTTATTGTGTTAATAATCATCAAGGAACTAAATTCTTATAAACTAACCTCATACAATAAATATAAAACCTAAAAAATATTGTAACCTAAAACTGAGAGAGATAATAAAAATTATATAGTTAATTGCAAATATCTTAAACATTTAGCAATTATTAAATAACAAATATGTAAAGAGTTTTAATATATTAAATTTAAAAACAATAATATTAAAAAGTATTTAATTAAGTATTTAAACATTTAGCAATTATTAAATCACAAGAATGTTAAAAAGAAATCAAGCTAATTAAGTATTTAATTACGTACAAATTAAATTCATATTTTTAAATTGTTATCCCAAAGTTTATGATTTATTCGTAGGTTAAAAAATTTGTTTATAAAAAAATATTTAATTTTGAACAATCATATTTTGATTAAATGAATTAATGGAGGTAATTTAGTCTGACTTTATAGTTTAAAAATTAATTGCAATTTTAAAGTATGGTAAATATTGTTTTAGTTTTATATTTATAAATAACTTTTAGAAATTATTAATTAAATTTGATGAGATTGAATATATAAAAAATGTTTGTTTTCTAATATTTATTTATTGATTATTGAAAACAATTATAGAAATAACTTAAATAAGAATTGGATGAGATTTATTATTTTAAATAGTAAATGGGAGAATTCATAAGGGAGTGACATGTATCTCCCATGTGTTTTATTTTATTAATATTAAAGAAAAGATTATTGATTATTAAAAACAATTATATAAATAAGTTAAATAGGAATTGAATAAGATTTATTATTTTGAATAGTAAATGGGAGAATTCATAAGGGAGTGACACGTGTCTCCCATGTGTTTTCTTTTATTAATATTAAATTAAAGATTAAAGATAGATATGTTCATATTTCATGCATGTAATATTTGTTCAAATCATACATATGCAATATGATATTGCACATATATAATCACAAAGTATTAAATGTATGTAATTAGAAGATATGACATATATTTAACATGAACAATTACATATATCTCATATATGTGATAAGATATGTCATATATGTTACTCCTTCCGTCCCAATTTAAATGTCATGGGCCTAAAAACACACATTTTAAGAAATCTTTTGTTTGTATGTGGTAAAATGACAATAATATTCTCAAAAGTGGGGATAACTAAGAATTGCATTTCTATTTTTAGAAAGGGACATTTAATTTGGGACAAACAAAAAAGGAAAGAAGGACATTTAAATTGGGACGGAGGGAGTATTAGATAAGGCATATATATTAGTTGACCTTTGAATGCACATGTGTATGCAGACTTGATTTCTAATGTATATGTATATTATATATATGTTCATATTTCAAGCATCTAATATTTGTTCATATCATACATATGTAATTGTTTAGATAGGTTCATTAAGGTCTTAAAAATAATTAATTCTCTTAGGATCTCCAACCTATATATAATATTATGTATTTGTATATTTTGTCATCGGTGACAACTTTCTATAAATACGACCTATACCCTTCAGTATAAAATCACAATCACAATCTCAAAAACAAGAAAGACCAAAAAATAAGGCAAACCCTAATGGCAATAACCATCAGATCAAAAGAGTTGCTACTCATTTTCATCATCTTCTTTGTCACATCCAATGCCAATCAAGTCATAAAAAACACCGAATCAAGCCAACTTTTGTTGCGTAAGCTAGGGTTCAAATTGTCTGATCTTGAATACTATAAGAGTAGGTCGCTTATGCTTGGTGTGAACCCTGGTAGGCTTGTCCCTACAGGACCTAATCATCCTCCTCACTATTTTGTGGCTGCAACATCAAAGGTTCATTAGTTTTGTCATGATTGAATGGTTGTTTTGGTATGAAGTTTATGAATTCAAATGATAAATAAACAAATAAAATTTATAGCAAGAGTTATTTAGTGTTTTGTTTTTTATTACACCATCTTTTACCACGACGACGACAAAAACAACAACAATAATAATAATAATAATGTAAATAAGTATAAACACAAAAATAATAAGAATAATAATAGGTGAGTTAAAACTAGATATCAAAGTCTCATTTAATATAGAAAAAGAATAAATATTATCATATAATGTGTTTTCGAGTTTCATTTAAAGAGAGAAAAGAAAGAATTTGAAAATAAAGAACAAAAAGTTGTGTTCCAGAGTTTTTTACGGAGATAAAGGAAGAGAAAGTGAGAGAAAATAAGGAGATTTTAGCCTAAAATACATTTTTTTTTCAAATTGGGAGGAAATAGAGAAAAGGAAGAGAGAAAAATCTATCCCTTTCTCTTCTCTCCTATATGAAAGTTGAGAGCATATACAGTTAACTAATGATGTTAATTA
This sequence comes from Ambrosia trifida, assembly GCA_028751855.1. Lineage (NCBI taxonomy): Eukaryota > Viridiplantae > Streptophyta > Magnoliopsida > Asterales > Asteraceae > Ambrosia > Ambrosia trifida. The sequence continues at coordinate 109,484,989 of CM054131.1, forward strand.
AATAATTTAAATTAGAAAATCTTGCATGTTTTAAATTATAGTCAGATTTTGTTCAGATATCCTATTTCTTCTCAGCTTTGTAATTCATATGGAAGCCTTCTATCCATCATCGACCAAGATACCGACACATCCTCCTTCACACTTTATAACCGCCTACAACAATTGACGATCAAGACATGTGTTTAAAATGGTCTGGAATGATATGGTAGTGAATATAAACTAGTGGGATTCCTTATCCAATACAACTAGTATTATGTCGGTGTGGTTTGGTTTGGTTTGTTACGGTACTAATACTCGGTACAACAATGGAAAGTGAACCCAAGAAAACAATGTTGTGATTAGGGATGGCAATGGGTCAGGTTTGGAACATGTTTAGGTAATCCCAACCCCATACCTGATTAAATATGCTTGTCCCAAACCCGTCCCAAAACTCATCGGGTTTGTATCGGGTAATTACCCATCAAGTATCGGGTATAACCGCAAGTTTTGGGTGAACCCGTTAACTTTTAAAACTTACCCATTGGGTATATCCGACTAAAAACCCGTCGAGTATCTATTGGGTAACTACTAACCAATATATTTAGCATTGTTAAATACTAGTACGAATGCATGCGCGTTGCCGCGGGTATTTATGGTTTTTAGCACACATTACGTGGCGAGTTTCAAATAATCTATTTTTAATACCAATTTTCTAAGACAACGAATATTGATATTCATAAAGGTGGCTCTAGTAGGATGATCGCGCGATGCAATAAGATACACAAGTAGTCAATAAATCTAAACTGACCTATGGGTTTTAACGAAACATGCAAGATGTAACATGTCATTAAGATCAAGTTATATTATTCCGCATAATTTATCATTGCACCTTCATGCACAAACAATTTTAGAGCTGCAAGTTTAGAGGTGAAAATAATATACAATGTATATTATATTTGGTAGCATAACCTTCTACCGAGTCATTTATCTTTATTTTGTCACTGCAAAAGCCACAATATTACAAAATTACCGTATCTTTGAATCAAAAGAATTCAGGAGGTTGCATGAATTTACAAAGAACTTTGAGCAACTTCCATCCATTTAACTTGTTCCTCTGTTAGACTCTAGCCAAATATATTTGACATTTGACCCACGTGAACAGTTTAAGTAAAAACACAACATCAACCCTATTTTAATAAAGTGATTAATATGAGCCCATGTGACTTTTATGGAGAGCAAGGAACAACTTTACTTGACTGCATGTCGGAAACATCCGACAACCCATCTTGTTTAACCTCATGGAAGATTAAGAATACTTGTTTCTGCCAAAAAGAATGCTAGATGGAATTTAAACACCATCTCAACGCCAACCAATGCACCATCCAAGAGCGAAAAGTAGTAAAGTATATACTTATACCACATCAAATAGCAAGCAAAAAATGGATGGAAGTACTTTTTTCCTTATTTACCAACAGAATACTAAAATTATATGAGCTTCTTACTTGTTCACCAATTATGGAACATATATTAACGAAAGCAACACAACACTATGCTAGTTCAAACAAATTATAAACCCTTGATTCAATTGTAACACCTAACACTAGAAATAAATTGAAATACAAAAATTTAAACAACATCTAGTCACTAACCTGCAACAAGACTCAATGTCTCTAGTGTTTCACTCTGAGCCCTAACGAAAATCAAACAACAAACTTAATTCGTGGTATGCAGTAAACAATCAAGGGTAAGTAGGAAAATGAATATGAAATACGAAACTAATAAAGCTTATAAAATAGATAACAAAATAGAAACACATAATTTGCATCCGAGAAAGAATGATGTAACCGTGTGAATTTGCAAATGTTGCCTCCTAAATGACAAATGTCGAGTATATAGGGGGTGGGGACCGGAAACGAATGGGCACATTCAATTTGCATCTTCAATTTGCTACTACCATTCAATTCGCCCACAATTAATTACATAAAGTCTTCAATTATTATGATATTCAAATATCATTCATATTCAATTTAACTCATCAGCTCCCACATCATTAAGGATTTCATTGAACACCACTCACTAGATGATTCAATGCTGGAGCGGTTTCAAAAACTTTTAGGATCAAAGGTTGTGCAGCATTAGTAATTTGTATAATAGCCATCAAATGTCGTACATTAGGAGAAAAGGGGAAGAAAGTGGTAAGAAATGGTGAGATTAGCTTGAGACTCTTTGGCTTCCATCTTAAAAAGATGATGAAATTACTTTTTTATCCATTCAGTTTCTTTAATAAGGTAGTATAGATGTATGTAAATTATTACAATGTATAAATATAAAATAATTAAATCATATAAAAACATTAAACGACATAGATAACAGATAGTATACACTAATTATTGGTGATAACAGGTTTGATTCTAATGGCCTCCCGGTTTTCTATTACCGTGCATATACTCCAAAGAGGCTTGCCTCTTGTGGAGGGTGCATGTGACATCCGTCACCCTCGTCTTTCGTCAAATTTACAATAATAATCCTTGAAATATTTTTCATTTTAGTCCCTACGAGTTCGTCGTTTTCAAGTTTAATTTTAGAACGAACTAAAATTTAATCATTTGTATTTATTAAGGACCGGGTATAAGTTTTAATCAAATGCGTATGTGAAACGTATTCGTAAAAGGTTCTATAAAAAAATTTAGGTTTTATAAAGTTTTAAAACTTTTAAAGTTAAGTTAAGTAAAGTTGGTTAAAAAAAACTAATCCAGTTAAATATAAAACAAACACAGTTAGAAATTCAGGGACTATTTTTGACAAGAGGCCAAAGTTAAAAATCAGTTTTTCTTACTTTCCTCTGTGCACGTTTTTTCCGGTAGGGATATTGCCGGATCCGGCAGGCTCCTCCGGCGAGCGGTTTAAGGCCTCCAAACCCGATTCTTTAATGCAATTTTCATGGGGGGTTTGTAACGCATGACACACTCGTACCGATTCACCCATTTGTGCAGCGTTTTAACACGTTTAATTGACTATAATGATTCAATGAACCGTAACCGTCCCTTTTAATCAAGAACCAATCTGTTTCAGAAGTGGTTGTTATAAATTGAATCTATATTTCTTCTCTGTAATCATTTTCGAGTCTTAACCCTCTATCTAACACACCTCTTACACGTTCAAACCCCTCTAATTTGTCAAAACGTAGTTCCTTGGTCGGCACCATCGATTCCTCCTTCAACAAACTTTGTAAGCTCTATATAATTATGTCGTTTCGTTCCTTTATCCTTTCTTTACAAAAGCCCTTTATTAGTATTGCTTAATCGTGTCTGAATCGTGTTATTGTTTCAAAGGTTAGGGTTAGGGTTCTTGAGCTTATTTGGGGAAGAATATCAATTTCAGATAATCTTTAAATAAATACAGATTTCAAATAAATTAACAAAGTTAGGTTGTGGTATAGTGGTTGGATTTGTCTTGGTGCTTGAGAATGATCCTGGTTCGAGTCCTCCTAGACAAGAGTCGTGTTCTTTTTTTTTTTTTTTTTTGTTTCAAATTCCTTTTCTTATTTGTTTTTTTTATTTTTTGTTAAATATATATATATATATAGATAATTTGAAATATTCTTAATAAATTCATTTTTGCCCCAAAAATTATGAAAATTTAGGTGTAGCTTCTTGACACCATAAAGAAAATTACCACACTTTTATTTTCTAGAAAATATTTTATTTTTATATTTTTATTGAATTATATTGTTTTAATCGTATTTAATTGATTAAAAATTCATTTTTAACGATTTTTATCTCAAACTTTTTGATAAATTATTTCTAATGATTATGAACTGAAATAAAAATATTTGGTTCAGAAAACATTTATTTTTTATTAATTTCCCTATTTTTAATCATTTAAACATGATTTAATATCATTAAATCAGTTTTAAATATAAACAAGTTTATAAAAATTATGGGAAAATTATTTTCATTAATTTACATCAGAAATCATCCATTTTCTATAAAAATAGCATTTTTGGATCATGTCTTGAATTATTAGTCTTATTTATGATTAATTAGACATAATTAATAATTTATTTATTTATACTATTAAATATCTAGTTTATGAATACTTTTCTTATAAAATAGAAATGTTTTATGTTTGAAAATATTAATTACCATTTGTAGATCATTGTGAAACACATAATTATTTATTTATACATTTATAATTATTGCATTTATTTATAATAATTAGTTAAAGTAATGAACTAAATTATTTTGTCATAATTATTCAAATATATTTTGATCTAAATATTTAATTGGTAATAATTATATTACCTAAATCATATTTACAAACTTTGGTATATTATTTTTTAATATACAACTTTTACATTAATTCGACTAAGCATAAAAACTCTAATTCCCCAAATCGACTTAGCAAACCCTAATGCCTTAGACCCTAGTTACTTTAGACTCTTAGACATTTCCTTATTAGTATTCTTACACATTATAGGTTGAATTCCTCGGAATTCCCATTACTTAGCTCACGACCGCTTAAGTGGATTTTGATCGCTTTCGCAAACTGTGAGTATATCTTTCCCCTTTTTACTGTTTTACTATTTTTGGGGTGACTCATGTACCTATTATTATCAAGTTTCTATTACTTCTTACTAAAATAGCAATTCTCATGTGTGTTCGCTTTATGTTAATTTGTGTGTCTATGACTTGTCAAAATCATTAACCTTTGAGGGCCTGGCATTTCAATGAATAGTACTATGGTATATACCCCTTGTGACTCTGTTGAGAGACCTTGGTCATTGTCTTGTAATTCATATTACACAAAAATGTTTTGATTCTTGATACTTGATACTTATTACATAGGGTTGATTTTGAACGGACATTACTTAAATTACATAATTGCAAACGGTATACAACACAAGAATTGTGAAACGTTTTGTATTATATATATATATATATATATATCAAACAGATGTACTCACCAATACATTATATGTGTTGACAAATTATTTTGTACATGTTTCAGGTGACGTGTGATCTTACTTGCTTTCACGCTTAGGCTGGACCTAGTGCTTAAATAAAAATTGAACATTTATTTTCTATGTTTGAGGTTTCTATTAAGACTCTTTGTATTTCATTTTGAATAATGGAAGTTAATTGCTATTAATATTTACATTTTAGTCCATGTGCTATTGAACAATCGTCACTACGTGACACCTCGATGTTTCCGCCATCGGTTGGGGTGTTACAGTGCAACATCTGTCAAGTAGCAGGTGGCGGGAAATTTTCCAGGTGGAAGCCTTAGTGCCCCTTATGCGCAGCCTCGACTCGCTTGTGGGCCGGCCACTCTCGCATCAGCGTGGACCCGGTTAAGACAACATAGTCTGACCATTGTAGAGTGGCTAGGGGATCCCCTTATGGGGGGTTGTGATGAACTCTGCCACAACATAGAAAATCACCTTCGAAAAAAAATTATTGGTGTTTTTAGCACAAGATGACAATCTAGATTGACAATTAGATATGTTATGCATACATATTTAAAAAGATATATAAGAAATTGCATCGGGTATCTAATCGGGTAAACAGGTATACTTTATCGGGTAATCAGGTCGGGTAAATAGGTATATCATTAAATCCCAAACCCGCAAAAAAATAAAAACTAATCCCATACCGGGACCCATACTCGATTACCCGACCCCAAACCCGTCCCAAATGTATCGGGTTTCGGATTCACCCATCGGGTTCAGGTTTGATTGCCATCCCTAGTTGTGATAGGTCCAAGATAATATCGATTAAGTTAACCATGTGTTACAGCGGATTATGTCACACCCCGCTTAGGCGGAAACATGGGATGCAACCACGAAAGGTTTCAAGCACAAGATTCGAGCAAACATTCATATTTATTTATTTATAAAAGTGCTAAACGTGTTTGATAACAACAAACATCACAAAATACATTTTAAAACCCTTCACGGGATCAAAAGTTTTGATGACACGATAGGTGATAGTCGTGAATGAACGCCCAATCATACCCCAAGTTCCATCCATGGTTTAGTTACCTGAAAAACATGCATAAAAACTTTGTCAACAAAATGTTGGTGAGTTCACGGGTTTTGTAAACAAAATTTAAAGTTTAATGAAATCCTTGAATGACCCATCATTGCCTAGCCAAGATCAATAACGATAAACCATCATGGGTTCATAACCAAACCTCGACGAGTGGTGCCTCGCACATCGCACAATAAAGGCAATGTATTATCATAAAAGAAATGCAAGCATTCTCATATCGTATATACCCGGTTAGAGCGACTAACCAAGAGTGGGGGTGTCAACCCAATAGATCTATTCATGCGTTTCTAGGCTAAATCCATAGCTAATAGTTACAGTAAACTAATATACGAGGGCTTTAGTGAGCACTCTAAACATGTCGTCTCATGTACACCGGTCGACTAGGAATTCATTCTAAAACTAGTAAACAATGCATGCTTTTCCCCGAAATATAAAATAGTTAAAAAGGGGCCGTGAAAAACTCACCTCAAGTCCGTGTGTAGTCTAGCAAGAGTGTATGTCCGAAAACTAGGTATCCTGACCTATACGTCCTATATACATACATGGGTACCTTAGATTTATACAAAAATAATCCATGGTACTCGTGGTTCACCCAATCTCTTGCGGTATGTTTGTTTAGTTTTTCTTGGTGACATCTATGTTGCTTAAAAATAGTGGTCTTAATAGGAAAATAGATTCTTAGTTCCTAACACATGTTACCCATTATAAAACATATGTTCTTTATTCAAAAACGAGTTATATTATGTACAACTACACACGATTCTTGATGTACATACACACAAGCATCTCCTATGTGTATACTCGTGTATGTATATACATGCGTATATATGTATCTATGTACATGTATTTCCATACATGTCCATAGATGTTCATGTCCATGAGGTGTATACTTATACACACATACCCATATATGTATGTACTTGAGTACATTCATACACATCAATACCTATGTCCATGAGTTTGTTATACACTTACATACACACTATATATACACACGCGTATACATTGTTGAGCACACACACATAGACCTTGTCTTATACATACATTTACATATTCTACTTATTCTAGTTAGAACATACTATCATTATAACTCAAATCTCCTAGGCATCTATGCATATACCGTGGCATACAAACATACTTGAAAGAAAAATGCCACTATATATCCATGTTTCATATTCACGCATACATATATCTTTAAGATAACACACTTACTTTCTTATATTAGGTTCATGATTCTAGTGTGGTTAACATGTTGGGTGAACACTAGTGTGTTGAAAGTATAAGTTAAACATAAGAACAACAAAATAGGTACGAGTTCATACCTCTTGTGAGACTTGAACTTAGAGGATGGCTTGGAAACTAGAGTGTTATCTGAGTGTGTGTTGAGAGTGATGTTGAGATGGATGTGCAAGTGTTTAGTTGTGATCTTGGGTCCTATTTATAGAGGGTGAGAGAGAGAGATCGAAAGAGAGGGATGAGAGGGAGAGAAGGGGGACGCGAGAGAGGGAGAGGAAAAGGGAAGGAAAGGTGGTGCTTGCTATGTTGGGTAAGTCAACTTATCTCAATCTTAGTGTTACATGGAATCTTTCCCTTTGAGTGTTTAGTCTCTCAAAGTTCCCTTCAAATCATGTTAGATTTGCAATCTAATCACATCTAATGACATGGACCAAACATGAGATTATGTTGGGTAACTAGCTAGTAAATGTGACATTACAAGAGATCTCCCTTGGACTTCATTCCACCATGTGCATATTAGAGGTTGACTTGCTAGCATTTGGATAAAAAAAATAAGGTTTGAGTGTGCTTCGAGGGGGGGCGACGGTTTCTAGTGGGCAAAGAGGGAAAAGAGAGTGTTGATTAGGGTAGTGAATCTTACCTTGATCCATGGAGTTTAAGAGATCTTACCTCATTTGGTTAATCATCCTACTTTGTCTCATATCCTGCAACCAAATCTAATGTCTAAATCACGTCTTAAGGTTGACTAACACCATGATGATGTTGGGCGAGGCTTATCCAAATGTGACAACACAATGGAGGATTCTAGAAACTAATATAACATGTGATTAACATGAGTTGACTTAGTACAAAAAAAGATTAATATAGATATGGAGGTATAGGCGGCCGAAAATAAGACAAAGGGAAGGAGAGGACACTTAACTATTGTGGTAAATCTAACATTATGAATCTAAGAGGTTTTGGGAATGTTGCTAAATATGGTTAGGTCACCAAATCTATAATTGATTTGTCTTAGGAAGAATGGAAGGACATGACACTTCATTGATGATGTTCTAGTGCCTTGTAAGAATGAGACAAGAAGCAAAGTGGTGGTGATCATTTTGGGTTAATAGACTTTATAAATCCTAGTGTTGATCCCTTGTTCCACCATTTATAGCTAAGTTTATAAACATGACTAGATGGTTCATTTAAAATAGAACAAAAGGTATGTAAGAGCTTGTTATTAATGTGTCTACTAGTCTCATGCATATGTGTGTGTGTATGTATATATATGTATATATATATATATATTCTGTGACCATATATATGCATATATATGTGTCGTGACTATATGTACACATATGTGTAAATATGTTAGTTAGAAAAATACTAGTTTTTATACATGAGTTATATAACACTTCCTACTATATTATTGAATCAAATGGACATTTATACATCTTTTGGAAGATAGTTTGCATTCGTTTAAATTCGTGTCACCAATGTTTGTCGATATCAGTGAAGTTATACTCGTTCGGACCTTGCTAGACTTTCTCGGGGGACTTATGCATATAAAATGATATGAATTATGCATGGAAAATTAAATGTTGACTAGAAAGTGTACAGATTTTGACCTCGTAAAGTGGCGGGTGTTACATTAGCTCTAAACAAATTTTATATAAAAACGTAGATGTTTAGTCACGGCCCACAACAGTAATGTCTTCTCTCATTCCCTATCCACGCTATGTTGAGTCTTCGACATAAGTCACCATCTCCGGGTTCAACAAACGGGTTACCAGTTTCATCATAATATCCCAATTGTTTATTTTAAATGTTTTATTTACTTTCTTTTATGGACATTGCCTCATAGGTTGACATAATGAAGTCCAAAGAAATATTAACGTAAAGACTAAAGTTTTAACTTAAAACAAATCTCCATCGAATACCTTGATCAACAGACCCCCGGACCCTCTTGTAATTCGGCCAATGCTTCTAGAGGTCGATGACAGTTGTGGTTCTTGGGAATGACAGTTGTACCGTGATAGTGACAGCTCACCTAGGGCTTTAAGGTGGATGAAAGGCGACAGCGGCGATCGATAATGTAACCGCCACTTATGTGCGCTATTACTTAATCTCCATTTAAAATCACTGTGTTTGTCTTCTTCAACCCACTGTCAACCATCTCTCTCTCTCTCTCTCTCTCTCTCTATCTCTCCCAAAACATTGTCCATGCAACCATTAGCAAAAGAAAATACACCTTGCCTGTCTACCTACCACTACACCCAACCCTCCACCCCTAAAAGAAATTAGTTAGTACAAACTATAAACCTTCCTGTATTATTTTTTCAATGACTTTTGATATTGAATGAGGTTATTAAATACATAGGCTAAGCGGCGTAAGAATGGCGCTCGGCTCCACCTCAGCAAAAAGGGGAGCATTAGCTCCCCCCCTCTGTTTCCCTAGCGCCATTGGGGGCGCCATTAATGGTCCATTGTTGCAATGGCAAGGAGAAACAAGGGTGAAGCTAGGTCCACTGGTTGATTGTTGTGTTTTTGCTTTTTTTTTTTCTCCTATTGATGTTGAACAGTGGAGGTAGTGGTGATAGTTACGGACGATGGTGGTGATGATGGTGGTGGTGGTGGTGATGGTTCAGGTGGTGGTGGTTGAGGTGGGGGGTGTTAATGGTAGGATTTTGGGAAAGGAAGAGGATGATAGTGGTTAAAGTATAATTTTTTTAATAAATAAAATTTAAATATACAAAAAAAAATTAATGGAATGGCTTCTGCATATCTTTATATGAAAAGCTAAAAAAATCAAAAATTTTTTAACATGTTAAATTCAATTTTTATAATGTATTTAACTTGTTAAATGAATGGTTTCTCAATTCCCAAATTTTTTTGTAGTCTTCTACACTTTGTATGTTAACCTTCCTCTATATTGTATATACTATATACTACTAGAGAGGTGCCCGCGCGATGCGGTGGAGACACAACACGATAATGGTTCCACAGAATAGTGACGACGACATTAGTTCCCGACGTAAATAACAGTTCTTGATCAAAATTGTAAAATTTAAATAAGATTTAAAAATGAAAGAAATGATAAGATAAAACTAAATAGTTCGACTTATTATAATATAATAAGACACACCAAACAATTTTTATGTCGCAGTAGAGATTGAATGCAGGGGCTTGTCAAAAGACGTAGGACAACAATGTACTGTACACGCTACTATGCATAAAATATTTGTACTAATTGCATAAAACCTTTTGTAGGGCGTCCTAAATTGATTGAAAATTAGCATATTGTCTTTAAAAAATGTATTTTATAGTATTATAGATATAGATTAATTTGGTTCAAACCATCGTAATGGAGTTGAAATTATTTATATCAATTACACTAAAAGGCTAAAGAAATGTAGTATAATTATTAGTTGTACATAATGATTTTAGGCAATTGAATTAGACCATCATATGAGAAAGAAGTAGGATTTGTACATGATCGTAAATCATCACCTATAGAACTTGGTAACAACAGGTAAACCTAGTTGAAACCCAAATCAAATTTTACCTAACTACAATGAATAAACATTTATTTTTATTTTAGTCATTAAGGTTATAAACTGTTAAATCATGTCACAATAAAAGGAGTAACCAAAATTATATATTTTAGACATTAAAGGAAAATTCTTTATTCTTATAAAATTTTAAATAATGTTATATTAAAAGGACTAACCTAAATTTATTTTCAGTTCACCAAGTGAAAACAAATTCTCTTCAATTTTAAAATCTTCCAACATTTACATTTGCCAAAGATTTAAGGTTGCCTCTACTATTTTCCCCAATAAAAGTTAAAATTGTGTAGCAGTTGTTTCCACTGAACTTCCTCTGCACCTATAATTTACAAAACGTGAATATGGCTACAATTCATGGTTGAAAGTTGAAAATGTTCTTGTGGCATAAAAGAAGGGATAGAAGTTCATTAGTAAAAAAAAAATAACAGTTCAAAGTAAGAATCTCACATTTAAATCATTGGATTGCATTGGGTGACAAGTTTATAAATCTAATTACAAAAACCTACCACACCCTTTACTTTAACAGTATAGAGTTTTAGATTCTTGTTAAGCAACTTGATTTTGATAAAGAGGTTGTCATGAAACGTCATCATTCCTAAAGCTTCCAGAGCTAGCCATATGTATCTCTAAACGATAAACAAAGATGGGAAAGCATAAAAGAAAAGTTAGACTTGACGACAAGATGGTTGATAATGCATAGATGTTCACAATGGCAACATAACCTATTGTGGTGGAGTGGCTTGGATACGGCGGTGCTTTCTGGGATGTTGACAAACGGTGAGGAAGGTGGATCACGATTTTGTTGACAACAGTGAGTGGTGCTATGTGTAAGACTTGTTGAGTCCAATTGCTTAGTATTAACCTGATTATCACTTACAACATAAAAGCAAGCATGCAATAATTAGTTCATGCGGGTTACAAGAATTCGAATAGCTGGAACCTAAAGAGTTCCAATTGCTTAAAGAGTTCTTTATTAATATATTTTTATTATATTTTTTATATGAGTGTAATAAATATTTAATTAGAAGTTTATTAAATAATGTACTAATATAAGTTTATTAAATAATGTATTAATGTGTGTTGAACTTTGAGGTAAATTACATTATATAGTAGTATAGATATAGATTAAAATTGATGGAATGTAAATACTAGTTTATTGCAATGGTTATCATTATTATTATTTTGAGTTCCAGGTTCACCTTTGTACTTAAATAATATTATATCTTTAACTCATATAGGTTTTACTTAATTTGATTTTTTTTACTAATAACATGTGTTCGTTAACCAAAAAGCCATATACAGGTGTGTTAATTTTTTTCTTGACGTTTTTGTATAAATTTTCTTGAAACCATAGTTGCATTCTAAGTAAAGTTTTTTTATCGATTTTGTAAGTTATAGCGGTTGCCAACACCAATACCTTGACAAATTTAGCCGGTACCAACATCAGTACCAATAGCAATATTATCATAACAACCACCTTCATTCGTGTTTAATGATTTTCAATCAACATAAAACATAGGTCGGTATCCTTTATGACTTATCACAACTTCATTTTTCCATTTATTTTTCCTTTAGTTGCCATACAAAGTGTCCGTACTGTATCACCACTATGACAAACCAAACAAATACCGACCAAATTTCCGCCGCATTATGGAGGGAATTTTTCAATGTTTCTAAGGGGTGACGGGGTGCCACTAGTGAAGGACACAGGTACCTCACTACGCACACGGTAACACCGCTGCCTTAGTCACAGGTAGGGGTCCCGTGGATCATTTATTGGTAATAGGCAATAGTCGTGGAGTTTGTTTGATTATTGTGCCAACGGTCATAATACCATTGGCAGTCAAAGTTTAAAAAATTCCTAATACACACCATATATATATGTAACACCCCAACCGATGGCGGAATCATCGAGGTGCCACGTAGTGACGATTGTTCAAAAGCTCATGGTACTAAAATGTAAATATTATTGAATAATCAAAATTGTCTTACATGGAAATGGAAAATACATTGTCTAAATGAAATGTAAATATTGAAATAACTGAATTAAAATAAAGCACTAAATGTTCCTTGCTAAAGTACTAGATCAAACTGCACCTGAAACATGTACAAAATAGATTTGGTCAACATATGAAATGTTGGTGAGCATTCCTAGTTTTGATATATATAGTAGGTTAAAAAGTTATACAATTCAAGTGCAAGCTACAGTGCAAATATGTAAACTATGTATCATACAAATGAGCGAAATCAACCCTGTGACTGTATAATGTACTGTATGAACTGTAGTGTACTCAACCAATAAATGGATGATAACTTAACAATGGCCACGGATTCTCCGATGAAAAAGGGGGAGAATCAATCTAGGCGGGTTGTCAATCCAAATAGCGCTATCCAATGTTAAGGTCGGCTTGTACCATGTTAATGATTTCACTAAGTACAAATGTAATCCACATGTAATGTCTAAGCATAAAGCACGTTGTAAGCAATGCACATAGTACTAGAATTGTATTGTGAAAATGTAAACTTGTATTTGAAATTTGTAATAGTGTACATGAATCACCCCAAAAATGTATAAAAGTAAAAAGGGGATAGGAAATACTCACAGTTCACGTAATAACTTGAAATTGGACTAGGACAACGAAATATGAATTGAGATTGCTCCCAAATGATCAACCTAAAGTATTCGATAATGTGTAAGAGAAATAACTCTAGGATATATGTATTTCTAGGGCTTCGAATTTGGGGATAAATGCTTATTTGATTAATTAATGAATTGTTTATTAAATATATGAAATTTCATAAATAAATAAATAAAAGTCTCTTTGTAAAATCTTAAGTTGAATATAATCCTAACATAAGGTCTTGAGTATGAAAATAATTTTTATAAAATTATTTTCTTGAAAATAGAATATTTAATCTAATTATTTCAAGTTGTCAAAATATGATTTTAATATCTAAAAATATTAAAATCAAAGAATTTCTGAATTAAAAATTGTATTTCAGTTCTAGATAGTTAGAAATAATTTGTATAAAATTTTGGTGCAAAAATATTGAAAAATGAATTTATTATGAATTAGTTATGATTAAAACTAACAAAAATTAATTAAAAATACTAAATAAATGATTTTTCAGAAATAAAAATCATTTCTGAAAAGTTTAATGTTATAAAAACTTAGGGTAATTTTTGTGGAAATTTAAAAGATCGTTTTGATATTTTAATGGATTTTTATAAATAAAATGGATTAAACTTGATTTATTTATTATATATATTGAATAAATAAATTTTTGAAAATTAAAAATTTGGGTGTTGAACTTTTTCATCAGTTTACAATATAAAATTTTTTGTAGAATTTATAAAAGGATTTTGATAATTAAAAACGAATTTATAAAATTATATATAAGTATTTGATTTTAAAAGGATAAATGAGAAAAAAAAAATAGAACAAAAAGAATGCCATGCCGGGATTCGAACCCGGGTGGCTCACGAAGCAACCCTCAGTCACAACCACTTGGTCCAGACCAGTGGTTGTGATTAATTCAGTTATATTTAAAATATATACACTACGAAAAATGGAGTTTATCCCCAAATCAACCCTTCGAGCCCTAGATTCTGCAATAGGTTGATTCACACATCAATGGCTCAATTGATCTTAGGGCTTTTGATGTGTGAATGCCGGAGATTAAAACCCACAAAAAAAATGTAACTTACAATGCTGATTCGTATACGATTGGCCAGTCAAATATAAAAGTCAACTGTGAATTCGTGAGGCACAAATCAGAGTGTTTTGAAGACAATTGGGGGTTGAGAAAAGATTATGAGCGAGTTGTGAAGGATCTCAGATCATCAATTTATAGTGTAATAGCTTCAGTCATCGAATTGGCAAGTGTTGACCCATGTTAAATATAAACGCGTGAATTTGTATGATTGTGCGTGTAAAATGCAATTGAATTCGTAAGTTTGTTAAATGAGTCAATTGTTACCTAGTATAGTGATTAAAGGTATTAATTAGTGGAGGTTTAGGAAAGTTGACAAAAAAGAATTTTGTGTGGATGTTTGCTGTTTCGAACAGACAAGGAAGAAGACAACAGATCTGACTTTTAGAAAGCCATTTAAATAATTCAATTTGGGGTTGTAACAAGGACTAGCTGTAGCTCAGGTGGTTTGGACGAGAGGATGCCTTGTCTTCTACCCGGGTTCGATCCCAGGGAGAAGCAATGTTATTATTATTTTTTTTTTTAACAGAAGGAGGGGATCAATGGGCTGGGCTAGGCTAGTGTATGGGCCTGCTGTTGGGCTCGTCTCTTGGGCTCAGCAGTGGGCTCCGAATCTTTAGAAAGGGTGAACTAAAATGGGCTTCAAAAATAAGGAAAAAGGGTGGGTTAGTGTTTATATCTAAATATAATTTGTAAAGTTTTTATTAATATTGATATTATTATTATTATTAAAAAAAAATATATATATATATACATATATATATATAATGAAAAGTGACGGATGTCACAGCATCCCCTACTTTTAGAAACTTCGTCCCGAAGTTATTAGAAACATAGGGTTATGGATGCTTTGAGTTAAAATTAAGGTAACTGTGGTTTGGAAAGTCCGAATGATTTGGATAAGAGGTTTGATAGGTGTGAGTTAAGGATTGGATTAGATTCGTCTCGAATAATAAGGAGAATAAGAATCTAGTAAGACACTAAGCTTAGAAATCCTAAAATAATTGTATGAGTTGGTTGATTATAAAAAGATCAAATGAACTACCAAATAACCAGAGTTCGTTCCTGGTCCGACTTCCAGTCTCGCTTTCAATGCATCATTAGTGTTTGTATACAGGGTGTACCGCAGCTAACCCACCACACCTTTGATACCTTGAAAACGTACTGGACGCCTACCAAAAAACACTAATAGAATTTCACACTACCCTAACGCACCTGTAAATTCATGATTACGTTCCGGACCGGAATCATCAATTTACCTTACATTAGGGTTTTGTGTCCTTCTATGACCCCACCGATTGTTGAGCAGGTTCAATAGCCTCCACCAGCCGTGGAGTAGGTTGTAGGGCCTCTCCCGACTGTTTGAAAAGGCATAGTGACCTCTACCAATCGTTGAGTATGTTCGATAGCCTCCACCAGTCGTGGAGCAGGTTGTAGGGCCTCTCCCGACTGTTGAAAAAGGCATGATGACTTCTATTAAGTGCAGCAATTATTATTCACATAGATTGCAAATTGATAGCATGTTTATGCAAACAAGTTTGTAAGTACTACAACCATTAAGTGTAAGTGTTTATCATGAATAATTAAATGTTTACGAGTATCATGAATAATTAGATGTTCAATGTGTAGTCAAATTAAGGGAAAAAAAATCAAGTTTCATATAATAAGCAATGATGTTTTTAGAAAAGCTTTGTAGGATTAAATAAGTATTTTGATTTCCATGGAAGTCAAGACCAAATGTTTCAATAAAATGTAAGGTAGAGTCTGAAACTTATATGATATAAAATAAACGTAACTGAATTTGATAAATTTCCAATCTATGTTCGTACACAATAGTATGCAAGGAAATTTCTAGATGTTGCTTGCTAATGAGTTCGACAAAATTGGGTACAAAATGAAAATAGAATTATGAAAATGAAAACACAAGTATCAGTGAATAGTCAAATTAAGGGGAAATCAAGTTTCACAAACAATGATGTTTTGGAAAAAATCCTGTAGAATCAAGTATCAGGTTTTTAGTAGTTTGATTATCATGGGTAACTAGCTCATGTGTGAGAAGGTGAAGGATATGAATTTAGTTCTTGAGAGGATGATGAAAAAATCTTGAAGCAGAACCAAGGTTGTGAGAGATAGTGAATGTGAATATAGTTGATAAAGAGTTTATAGTAAGGTGATTATGTAGCAGTGTAAATTTTGGGGTTTGGATCAAAGGTTATAATCAAGTGTATAAGAAAACATGATTGTGGTATATGCCAAATATTGTAAAAATTTGAACAAGTTGAAAATGAGTGAGTGTCGATGGGGAATCTAGAGACTAGATATTATTCCTATGAAAAAAAAAAATTTTCAAAATTGGTTTTGTACATAAGGCAAAAATAGTACAAGCTAAGTAGGCTTTGATTAAAATATTCCTGTTAGTTGGAGATTTCAAACATGACACTAGGTTTTGAAGATCAAGATTCTATTAGTGATTATATTAATAGTTTAAAGCATTTTCTATTAATAGTTTAAAGCATTTTATAGAAAATCGTTTGTTACGTCAATAAATAATCAATTGAATTTAAGTTCGAGGAAAATATGTACTTTGTAAAGTTACTAGGTAATACAACAAGTTTTAGAAATCTTTAGTTTGTGCTAAAGTATGAGGTTATAGTTTTTAAAATAAATAACATGTGGAGAAAAGAAATAATATGATTTGGGTAGGGTGTTGAATATTTAAAAAGTGGCTAAGAGGGTAAGGTGAAGTGTGATTGTGAAATCCATAGATGGTTATGAAAATATGAACTTGTAAGCAATATATAAAAATCATGAAATACAAAATATTGTATATGAACCGAGAAAGTATTATTGAAAAAGCTTGCATAAAATGCTTGGAGTGCCCTTGTCTAGCTGTAAAGCCCAACAAGAACGTTGACTTTTCAAAGGAATTGAACCCAATGGTGATCAAAGAAGACGTGCTTTAGCCTATAAGTGGACACTCACTCCAGGAATCCCCAGGTAAGCATAACAGGTCCGTAAATGGATTTATGCGCTATGCTTGCCTATGCCAGAAAACCCAGTGTACAGGCGTCCACCCTTCCAGATTGCACGTGTCCTTATCACACTCATTAAAGTTCAACAACTTTGAAGGAGCAAAAGTAGGCATTATGTCTAAGAGTGTCTTCATGAAAGGTACTGCTCCTGTTCCATAATGATATAGACTTTCTACTCCTGGTAGAACACCATCTCTATGCACCATGATGAAAGATGAGGAGAATAGAGAGAGAGAGAAGAAGAAGGGAAAGATAGAAAAAGGAAAGTAGGGGGAAATGAGGGGTAGGGTAATTCAGGAAATATTATGCATGCAAGTTGAAGTTCGGTTATAGTCTAGGCCATTTTATCTAATAACCTAATTCCCTATAACCATGGCTCTGATACCAATCTGTAACACCCCAACCGATGGCGGAATCATCGAGGTGCCACGTAGTGACGATTGTTCAAAAGCTCATGGTACTAAAATGTAAATATTATTGAATAATCAAAATTGTCTTACATGGAAATGGAAAATACATTGTCTAAATGAAATGTAAATATTGAAATAACTGAATTAAAATAAAGCACTAAATGTTCCTTGCTAAAGTACTAGATCAAACTGCACCTGAAACATGTACAAAATAGATTTGGTCAACATATGAAATGTTGGTGAGCATTCCTAGTTTTGATATATATAGTAGGTTAAAAAGTTATACAATTCAAGTGCAAGCTACAGTGCAAATATGTAAACTATGTATCATACAAATGAGCGAAATCAACCCTGTGACTGTATAATGTACTGTATGAACTGTAGTGTACTCAACCAATAAATGGATGATAACTTAACAATGGCCACGGATTCTCCGATGAAAAAGGGGGAGAATCAATCTAGGCGGGTTGTCAATCCAAATAGCGCTATCCAATGTTAAGGTCGGCTTGTACCATGTTAATGATTTCACTAAGTACAAATGTAATCCACATGTAATGTCTAAGCATAAAGCACGTTGTAAGCAATGCACATAGTACTAGAATTGTATTGTGAAAATGTAAACTTGTATTTGAAATTTGTAATAGTGTACATGAATCACCCCAAAAATGTATAAAAGTAAAAAGGGGATAGGAAATACTCACAGTTCACGTAATAACTTGAAATTGGACTAGGACAACGAAATATGAATTGAGATTGCTCCCAAATGATCAACCTAAAGTATTCGATAATGTGTAAGAGAAATAACTCTAGGATATATGTATTTCTAGGGCTTCGAATTTGGGGATAAATGCTTATTTGATTAATTAATGAATTGTTTATTAAATATATGAAATTTCATAAATAAATAAATAAAAGTCTCTTTGTAAAATATTAAGTTGAATATAATCCTAACATAAGGTCTTGAGTATGAAAATAATTTTTATAAAATTATTTTCTTGAAAATAGAATATTTAATCTAATTATTTCAAGTTGTCAAAATATGATTTTAATATCTAAAAATATTAAAATCAAAGAATTTCTGAATTAAAAATTGTATTTCAGTTCTAGATAGTTAGAAATAATTTGTATAAAATTTTGGTGCAAAAATATTGAAAAATGAATTTATTATGAATTAGTTATGATTAAAACTAACAAAAATTAATTAAAAATACTAAATAAATGATTTTTCAGAAATAAAAATCATTTCTGAAAAGTTTAATGTTATAAAAACTTAGGGTAATTTTTGTGGAAATTTAAAAGATCGTTTTGATATTTTAATGGATTTTTATAAATAAAATGGAATAAACTTGATTTATTTATTATATATATTGAATAAATAAATTTTTGAAAATTAAAAATTTGGGTGTTGAACTTTTTCATCAGTTTACAATATAAAATTTTTTGTAGAATTTATAAAAGGATTTTGATAATTAAAAACGAATTTATAAAATTATATATAAGTATTTGATTTTAAAAGGATAAATGAGAAAAAAAAAATAGAACAAAAAGAATGCCATGCCGGGATTCGAACCCGGGTGGCTCACGAAGCAACCCTCAGTCACAACCACTTGGTCCAGACTAGTGGTTGTGATTAATTCAGTTATATTTAAAATATATACACTACGAAAAATGGAGTTTATCCCTAAATCAACCCTTCGAGCCCTAGATTCTGCAATAGGTTGATTCACACATCAATGGCTCAATTGATCTTAGGGCTTTTGATGTGTGAATGCCGGAGATTAAAACCCACAAAAAAAATGTAACTTACAATGCTGATTCGTATACGATTGGCCAGTCAAATATAAAAGTCAACTGTGAATTCGTGAGGCACAAATCAGAGTGTTTTGAAGACAATTGGGGGTTGAGAAAAGATTATGAGCGAGTTGTGAAGGATCTCAGATCATCAATTTATAGTGTAATAGCTTCAGTCATCGAATTGGCAAGTGTTGACCCATGTTAAATATAAACGCGTGAATTTGTATGATTATGCGTGTAAAATGCAATTGAATTCGTAAGTTTGTTAAATGAGTCAATTGTTACCTAGTATAGTGATTAAAGGTATTAATTAGTGGAGGTTTAGGAAAGTTGACAAAAAAGAATTTTGTGTGGATGTTTGCTGTTTCGAACAGACAAGGAAGAAGACAACAGATCTGACTTTTAGAAAGCCATTTAAATAATTCAATTTGGGGTTGTAACAAGGACTAGCTGTAGCTCAGGTGGTTTGGACGAGAGGATGCCTTGTCTTCTACCCGGGTTCGATCCCAGGGAGAAGCAATGTTATTATTATTTTTTTTTTAACAGAAGGAGGGGATCAATGGGCTGGGCTAGGCTAGTGTATGGGCCTGCTGTTGGGCTCGTCTCTTGGGCTCAGCAGTGGGCTCCGAATCTTTAGAAAGGGTGAACTAAAATGGGCTTCAAAAATAAGGAAAAAGGGTGGGTTAGTGTTTATATCTAAATATAATTTGTAAAGTTTTTATTAATATTGATATTATTATTATTATTAAAAAAAATATATATATATATACATATATATATATATATAATGAAAAGTGACGGATGTCACAATATAACACTCCAATACCCACCATATTTGACTCCAAATTTTCTCTTCAAATACACACAATATTTCACTCTAATTTTCTCTCCACTTTTAAAACATGAGTGATGTTGAAGAAGGTCATATATACATTCCCTTGCTCGTAGTAAATCTGATTTTACAATCAACCGATAGTAGCCTGATTTTTTCATGGATATTCCCAAGCGAGCCGAAGAAGAAGACACAACATCTGAAAAAGATGTGTGCCATGTGATCCGAAGGGAGGCAATATTCATTTAGTGGAAGATTATTTTGTCGACAACTAAAAATACGGCGAAGCTACGTTTAAACTAAGGTATCGCATGGCTTAATGTCCATTTTAAAATTTGTAGCCGATGTTGAAGCAAACTTCGGATGGTTCAAAGAGGGCGTAGATGGTCGGTTTAGAAAGAGTTTTACGAGGATGAGTTTTTATGAAAACTGACAAGTCACGACATTGCATGTTTATATGAAACACACGAAGAAAGACATCATTTTTCCGGTATGATCGGTAGCATTAATTGTACAAATTTCGTTTGGTGAGCGTGTCCTAGGGAATTACAAGGACAATAAATGAGAGGCGATCAACAATACCCTACGATCATGCTTGAAGCGATTGCGTCATAAGATATGTGGTTTTGGCATGGTTTGTTTGTTCCATCAGGTTACTTTAAATGGCCACTTGTACAAACGTGGATACCATCTTACCAATGAGATCTACCCTACTTGATCAACATTTGTGAAAACGTTTCGATATTCAACCGATCTGAAGTAAAAGAAATTCGTTAGGGCGCAATATGGGGCAAGGAAAGATGCGGAGGGATTGTTCGGTTCACTAAAGGGGAAATGGGGCATAGTCAAGCGACTCTTGAGGCAACGACCGTTGATAAGTGAAGCATCATTGTCTATACGTGCAATATCACCGGTCTACATAAGAGATCCCTCAGTCCAAACAATGTTCGATGAAAATACCATTGCAAAGTTGAGAGACTCTGATTATGCATTTCCGACTTCAAAATAATTTCGTGAAACATTCACTATAGATCTACCCCACCTCAAAGAGTCAAAGTGGATTCAGAATAGTTTTATTTTTAATTTAGGTATGTTTGCATTTTTATAGTTTTTTTTTTTAGTTTTAATAAATGTAAGTTTATTTTATTTAAATAAAATGTTTAATTAATATTTATTTAATTAAACGAAAAAACATTTTCAGTTTAGTGTTGTCTCAAAAAGTGTGGTTCACTTAGGTGAATCATTTGAGCGTTTCTCCCTCACTCAGGGGTGAAACTTGGTTCTCGAATCGGAGGGGGCCGGACTCAATTTTTTTCGATCGGTAGTGGCAAATCGGCGGGGGCCGGACTCAACCCGGACTCAATTTACCTACGAAAATCACATATTTCTACTACTACGCCAAAAAACAGGAAGGACCAGAGCAACCCCAGCCCTTATACATCCTTCGCCACTGCCCTCACTAAAATTTAATATGAAATTCTTCATAAACTGAATTACCAACTACTGTTTGGACAACATATCATTCAATAGGATTAAAGCTGAACATCCATCAAACCTAAAGGACTTGGATTCTAGAATCAACACCGCAGTAAATCACACGCGCCACCATCGCGCGTTGTTTATCCTTCTCCATTATACCCCATTACAGTCAGCCCACAATCTATCAATCTCATCCGTTCATCCATCCAGTCCACGTCATCTCCACAGAATCTCAACCGTCCAATCCTCTCCACTCCGTCGAACCTTCACTCCACAGTATCGGTGTTCGTATGATTCATCAGAACCAAAGATAAATTAGAGAGAGAGAGAGAGAGACAGTAAATAGATACATACATATATATATACACATATATATATATATATAGAGAGAGAGAGAGAGAGAGAGAGAGAATTAACCGAAGAATCCAGTGATTAAAGCTCGCTTCAATCTTCCTGCAAAAAGGTACGTTTTCGTAACCTAACGTATTATTATTATTATTATTATTATTATTATTATTATTATTATTATTATTATTATTATTATTATTATTATTAAAACTGTGTGAACTGATACATGTATTTTACAGTTGAAGCAGATATTAATAACTGAAGCTGTGTGTACAATTGAAGCAGGATGAGTTAGGGTTTATAAAATTATGACCATAGGTGTTACAGAGGTTAAGAACTGAACAGAGTAATAATCAAAGCCTGAATTAGATAGTAGGGATGGCATCTAGGGTTCCTGCTGGAAATAATGGGGGGAAGTTCGGGTTCCGAAGGCAGGAGAATCGAATAACTATCGAGTTAACGTCTCGGTCGAAGCAAGAGATGAAGGCGATTAAACGGAAGCTCGTGAGTGAGCTTGAATTGGTTAGGAGATTGGTGAAGAATATTGAGGACTTTGGATCAAAGCCTTTGAGTAAGTTTGATATGTCGGTTTTGGAGAATAGTAAGCGTGCGAATGAGAAGGTCGAAAAGGATGACCGGTTTTATAACAAACCGGATGTTCTTCCTGTTGTTAAGGATAGAGTTCCGGTTACTGAGAGTTACAAGAAGTCGAAAACCGGTGGTAAGAAGCGAGATGTGGTTGATGCGAAGTTTTCGAATAAGGTGTTTAAGAGTTGTGGCGCTTTGCTTGAGAAGTTAATGAAGCATAAGCATGGTTGGGTGTTTAATACGCCGGTTGATCCATTGGCTCTTGGTTTGCATGATTATTTTGATATAATTAAGCATCCGATGGATTTGGGTACGGTGAAGTCTCGTCTTGAAAAGAATTGGTATAATTCTCCGATGGAGTTTGCTGAGGATGTGAGACTAACGTTTCAAAACGCTATGACGTATAATCTGAAAGGGCAGGATGTTCATTCTATGGCGGAGCTTTTGTTTAAGTTATTTGAAGAGAAATGGAAAGTTATAGAAGCGGATTATTTAAAGGAATCGAAGCGTGTAGGAAATATTAATAATGAAGTTGGTTTGCCAAGTTCAGGATCAAGACAGGCGCCTCCTCAGTTATTACCGGTATCCAGTAGGGTGGAAGCACCTGCTCCCGCCGTTGATCCTAAACCACAGCCGAAGGTTGTGTCGCACACAAGTAGAACTCCTTCCTTAAAGAAGCCTAAAGCTAGAGATCCAAATAAAAGGGAAATGACATACGAAGAGAAGCAGAAACTTAGCATTAATTTGCAGAATTTACCTTCTGAAAAGCTGGATAGCGTTGTCAAGATTATCAAGAAAAGGACTCCATCGTTATCTCAAAAAGATGACGAAATTGAGGTGGATATCGACACATTTGATACTGAAACTCTGTGGGAGCTTGACCGGTTTGTCGCCTACTACAAAAAAGAAGTAAGCAAGAACAAAAGGAAAGCTGAATTCGCTAATGAAGACACAATTGACGTTGAACCAGACGTCCAAGACAATGTGAGTGTATAAATGCTAACCTCTACTTTCTAAGTTTTAACTACGTTGGTTTATGCTTTCTTTTTCGTCCAGATTCAGAACCTAGCACCCGTTGTCGTCGATGCTCCCAAAAAGGCTGAAACAGGTGAGAAAGCAAAACTTAGTTCATAATTTTGAATTAAAAACGTCGGCCTTTTATGAAATTTTATACCATGTATGCAGATGAAAGAATCGCGTCGACTAATTCCCCAATTCAAACGGAGAAACAGGTGGAAGAGCAGGTTGCTCACGGAGATAAGTCAAGCAGCTCAAGCAGCTCTAGTAGTGTATCTGGATCTTCTTCTAGTGGTATTAATATAAGATATATTTTTTTCTGAATTTTCCCAAAATTAGTTTAGTCACTTAATTTAATTTACTTCAAGTCAAGCTGCATCATTATTAATCTCAATTGTTGTGACTTAATTACAGATTCTGATAGCGACAGTTCGTCTGCAGCGCGATCTGATGCAGCTCATTCATCTAAAGCATGATTACAGAAAGGTATATGCAATATAAGTAAATTTTCTAATAATTGGAAGCAGTTCTTATGAGTTTTGGAATGCTTTCACTATTTAATAATGAATTGCATTCTTTCAGTTAGGCGTTATTTGTATCTTTTGAGTATATTATTCACTTACCCGTATAGCAGATGATTGTTCATAGTTGGCTAAATATGATGTGTGATTTGGCTGTTCTTGATAATTAATCACGTGTACGGTTATCTTAGTTATATATAATCTTCTACTAATGCCCAATAGTTGATATTTCTTATTGAACTGTTTATGCATATAAAAGAGCATAACTAGGTTACTACGTACAATTTTCCTACTTATGCTATATATCATGGTTATCAAAAGCCATCGCCTTGACCGCGTAGGCGACCAATTTCCTAGAAACCACAAGATCCTGCTTTTCCCTCCTAGATAAAAAAAGCCATGATCTGATTTTTAAAAACATAATCCCCTGACCAATACTTACTAGTTATAGAGATATATATAAATCTCAATCAAATCTTATTTTATTTTAAATATATTTGATTTTTAATATTTATGATTTCATCATTACTACTCTGCTCTAATTAAATGATTCTAAATTCATTGATGGAAACTCTTATTTATTGTGATTTCTTTCATATTAAAAGTTCTTCTTTTGTTTGGCAGATCTGAAAAATTTACAAAATATGAATGGGGTATGAATGTTTTTTCGCCTTTTCTGTACCAACTCTTCTCCAGGACATGAAGTTGACAAATGTAGGGCAAATGTACAACTTTTAATGCATAAGGTGCCGCTTTCCATTGCAGTATTGCTTCTAATTTAGTGATTCTAGCCCTAGTGAAAGGTAATGTTTGTTTTGTTTGCGACTGAAAACTTATTTTAGCATCGGTAGGGTGTGATCGTGTATGTAATTGTATGTAATCAACTCTGCATACCAGACGGTCTTTGATTAAATAGTTAAATGCTAGTCTGTTTCAGTTTATTCGACCACCCCATTTATCTCATAGAAACTCGTAAATTATGTAAAGTGTTACGTGACATGCTGACCCGGGTCAGGTCCATACCATGTATCTCATGGAAACTTGTTAAGTTAAAAGCGTGATGGAATTTTATGCTGACCCATACGGGTCAATGACCCGACCCAGTATGGAGGATAACAACTAAGGGATTAGTAGATGCTGTAGGCTTAGTCACACTCAGTCATATCCTGTTGGCTTCTTCCATATGTAAACATTACTAGTAT
The DNA here is from genome assembly GCA_028751855.1 of Ambrosia trifida. Classification (NCBI taxonomy): domain Eukaryota; kingdom Viridiplantae; phylum Streptophyta; class Magnoliopsida; order Asterales; family Asteraceae; genus Ambrosia; species Ambrosia trifida. The sequence goes on from CM054131.1 coordinate 109,510,745, forward strand.
AGCTTCTTTTGACAATACCTTTTGTTTTGTATTGGGTTGTTTGTGTGCTTAAAAACACGCAGAACCGAACATGAATATGCAAAACGATAACCTAGCTTTTATTTTTCCAAGAAAGAGCGACGCAAGCTCATGTTATCATGGTTTACAAGGTTGGTTGATGATTATGAAGAAGATTACAAATCCAAGAAACCGCTTTGTACGCCTGTTTCTTTTTGTTTTTTTTTTTTTTTGAAAAGCTAACTTCATTAACAATAAAAACGGGTTATCTTCAAGACAGAGATAACCACAACAACCAATACATCAAGTTACATCAAAAAGGCACCAATCTTTCCAGTCAATCCTATCCTTTTTTGATCTACTATTGAACCAAAGAAAGCTAATCGCCTTGACATCTGACAGCATCTTCGTCACGTTCACACAACCTTGCTTGAATATAATCTCGTTCCGGGTCATCCATAACTTCCAACATACTATAACAAGAATGTCGTATATAACACCTTTCCTTGAACTAGAAGCAGGCACGTAATCCACCAAGGTCAAGATGTCGTGAACTGAAAACATAATCATCGGGGGAATTCGCAACCACGAAGCCACACCAAGCCACAACCTATTAGAAATCATGCAGGCCGTAAAGATATGGTCTATAGTCTCGTCTACCTCGCCACAGAACCGGCATAAACCATCACCAATGATAACATTCCTACTAGCTAGCGCAATAGCCGTTGGGATCCTATCCAAACTAGCCCGCCACATAAACACATTACACTTGCTAGGGAGCCATTTACACCACTTGTATTTGTAACCGTCGACCACCCTGTCATCACTTCGCAACCACTTACGAGCTTCCTTGACCGTGTACATAACATTCGAACCAGAATTCCATCTCCACGAGTCCTTACTGTGATTAAGCCGAACAACCGTAACCATTCTATGACAATCAATGAGTTCCAACATTTCGATAGCCGAGGACGGATAACGCTTCCACTCCCACTGAATAACACCATCCCCATTATTATAACCAATCCTATCCGAAACTTTGCACCACTTATTTTTTTCAAGCCGGAACAAATTCGGGAACAAGTCTTTCAATGGAACGTCATTAATCCAAGTATCCACCCAAAATCGAATATCCAATCCGTTCCCAATAGAGCCACGAATCATATTCATTGTACGCCTGTTTCTTGATTTTATAGTAAGCGGTTTTACTCTGGTATGATACGAAATTGACAACGTTGTAATCGCATAACCATAGGGGTCCGGACCATCAAAACTACCCCTGTTGGCGGCGAAATCTTGACTACTTGATTTGAGGTAATCATAGAGTTTCTATTTATGCCCGCTACAGCTAAGGTTTAACTCGATTATTCCTGAAAAAACATAGTTTCTATAAATAAAAAATATGACGAAGTTCAGTGGCCATGGGGTATGGCCTCCAGTCCTTAGGCCTTGGTTTCGCCGATGACTCCCATCGTCCTTTAGTTTTTTTTAACATATTCAAACATATACAACAATATATACAAGAAGGTAAATACAACTATTACAACTATCACCTGACCCATACATGTATATAGAGTGCTTTTCTACCATCCACATTGTATGCTCGTTTTTAGTCTCGCCCTCTCTTTCTCACACGCGCATTTATGGATATAGTGAGCGTGAACAAGTGGATTGCAAGCTCTTGTGGTGTGGCTACAATGGTGCTTGTGGCTTGGACATTTTTGAAGTGGGTGTGGGTGCAACCAAGGAGGCTAGAGAGGCACCTAAGGCTCCAAGGGATCAATGGAACCTCCTACAAGTTATTGTTTGGGGATTCAAAAACGATGGGACAAATGGCGAAAGAAGCCAACCAAAACCCCATCAGTATCCATGATGATATTGTTCCAAGACTGGCGCCCTTTGTTTATCAGGCAGCCAAAACCTATGGTATTAGTTCTTCCCAAAAATAGTCAACGATTTAGTATTTGGAGTAGTCATTAACATGACATGAAGTTAAACGGTTCATGCCATATTTAAATAGGTTAACACATTAATGAATGTTTAATAATTATGTTAAACCGTGTCGTGTTGTACTTGTACATGCCCGCGTTATTGTTTAAGTATATGACATATTTAGCTAAACTTGTCATGTCAAGCATTACCCGTTTAACACAACACGTAGGGGTGTTCAACGAATTGAATAACGAATTTTCAAATTATTCGAATCGAATTTCCCAAATTTTTAATGTTTTTACCTGAATCCGTATTCGATTCGTATTCGCTTAAAATTATTCGATTCGAATAAGAAACTCAAATTCGAATAAGTTCAAATTCACCATAAATAATAAATTGTTTTACCTTTAGTTTTTAAACTAATACAAACCCATTATTTTTAACATATAAAATACAAATCTACAAAATTGATAAACAACAATATGTCAAATACGGGAATAATAAAAATAGTAGAAAGTATAGTAAAAGTTGTAAAGACTATGTATTCTTAGAGTTTGACCAAAATTTAGAAGTTCTTTTTTTCAATGTGTATATTTTGTGTATATAATAATGTGCATGTGTGTGTATATATTTAAAAATATACATGTACAGTTTTTATTCGAATTTCGAATCGAATTTAAAATCACAAATTCGTATTTGATTTACTGGACTCGAATTCTAATTGAATCGAATTCTTGATAATCGAATCGAATTCTTGGTAGTCAAATCGAACTAAGTCGAATTTTGAATTTTTCGAATTCGAATCAAATTCTGAACACCCCTATAACACGATACATTTTCCACACTTTATCAATGAATTAATTATTCATGATGGATTGACTTCATACAATAGGTAATATGTTCTTTACCTGGTTTGGGCCAACACCAATGGTGCATGTGCTTGATCCTGGTCTTGCCAAAGATGTATTGTCTAGAATGAATGATTTCCAAAAGCTCAGGAGAACTAATCCCTATGCCAAGATATTATTCCAAGGATTAATCGATTACGAAGGTGAAAAATGGTTCAAACACCGAAAGATCATCAATCCTGCATTCCATGCGCAGAGGTTTAAGGTTCAGTAATCCTGTTTTTTTACGGAAATAGCATCCGATATGTTTGTGTATTTGGGAAATTCTAGGAAAATCACCTACCCTAAATACCACACGAAATAATCAAGTTTTGGGTCATCATATACATGAAACATTTAAAAAAAAAAAAAAAGTGGTCAACCTCTCAACCAATTTACGTTAGAATAAAGAAAGTATTTCTATAATGTCAACCCACCAATCTTTGTACGACCCATTATTACAACCCGTCAACCTATTTATGGCTAGTTTAACCCCTTTACAACTTAATTACAAGCTATTTAAAACCCACCAACCCAATCACAACCTATTTAATATATTTTAAGCTTTTTAATGTATTTTAAGAAAATTATATTTTAGGGGCCCGTTTTTCTACTTGCGTCAGGCCTCAAGATTTTCAGAAATTCTCGAAGACGGCATTGTGTATATTTATTGCAGTATAATAACTAAGCTGGTATTTCTAAATTACATGAATGATATTCATTACGCAGTACATGGCTCCCGCTATCCATTTAAGTTGTACCGAAATGATCAACAAATGGCGAATGTTGTTAGGGCGTGATCATTCATACGAACTAGATGTGTTTCCATATCTTCAAACATTAACGAGCGACGTAATCTCACGCACTGCATTTGGTAGTAATTACGAAGAAGGAAGAAGGATATTTGAACTTCAGAAAGAAGTAGTTACTTTATTACTAGAAATCATGAGATATTCGGTATATATCCCTGGAACACGGTAAATATGTCTTGAACTACTTGTAGACTTATGAAATGTCATATGTTCATGGAACCATTTATCGTGTTAATTTATTGGAAAATGCCTCAACACTACTAAGAAAACATTTGACTTCATAGTGGTCACAAGTCTGTCGGTAAGGCCATTTCTGACCATAGTTTTCCGTCGCAAAATTTTTAATCACAAATCTCTTTTGCAAAATAAATAAATAAATAAATAAAATTAATTGTTACAGAAAATTATCTGTGACAGATTTTAGTGATAAAAAACCGGTATTAAATTAGCTACTTGTAGGGCTGGCATAACAGGTTACACGAACCTGTTAAAACACGAACACGAAACTTGTAAACACAAACACGAACCTGTGTATAACAGGTTAACACGACAAGACACGATAAGGAACACCTAGTAAAATAAGTTAACACGACAAGACATGATAAGAAACACGATAAGGCACGATAAGACCGGTTAAGACACGTACACGATAAGACACGAACACGAAACAGGTAAACACGAACACGACACGAAAATAAACAGGTCTTAACGTGTCGACCTGTTATAGACACAAAACATGTTAAGGCCAAACACGAAACCTGTTAAAATCGTGTAGGTTCGTGTCAGGTTATCGTGTTCGTGTCTAAATTGTCATCCCTAGCTACTCGTCCATTTCACGACTGATTGGTGACGCATTTAAATTGGTCGCAAATTTAACGATAGATATGTGAAGAATTTAAATTGGTCGCTAATTTTATAGCTTATTTACATCGTTGCAAATCATTCACAAATCACAATAGGATTTTTTATGGCAAACTTTAGTAGTTACCAATTTAAATTGGTCGCTAATGTGTTTATTCATATAGGTTTTTGCCAACTAAAAAGAACAAAAGGATAAATGATATTGACAAACATGTGAAAGGTTCAATAAGAGGTATTATCAATAAAAGATTAGTGGCAATGGAAGGTGGTCAACCAAGTCAAGATGACTTACTGGGCATATTATTGGAGTCCAACCAAAAAGAAGTTCAACAAATGAGCATTGAAGATGTTATAGAAGAATGCAAACTCTTTTACTTTGCAGGCCAAGAAACAACCTCTACTTTGCTTGTTTGGTCAATGATCTTGCTAAGCCAACATCAATGTTGGCAAGAACAAGCAAGAGATGAAGTTTTCCGCGTCTTTGGGCGGAAAGAACCTAACATCGATGGACTGGGTCACTTAAAAACGGTAAGGCATTAGGTTCATGAACATTTTCAAGTTTATAACACTACTACATTAGCGACGGTAAAGTTTTTATTTAATTTGTTTTTCTTTGGCTGGTAGGTTACTATGATTTTGCTTGAAGTTTTAAGGATATATCCTGCAGTTCTATCGTTATACCGAATAACTAATGAACAAACTAAGTTGGGCAAGATGAGCTTACCATCAGGGACAGCGGTCACACTGCCTGTGCTATTGTTGCACCATGACCATAAGACATGGGGTGACGACGCCAATGAGTTCAAGCCCGAGAGGTTCTCTGAGGGCGTTTTGAAGGCGACAAAGGGGCAAATGTCATATTTCCCATTCGGTTGGGGACCACGTATATGCATCGGCCAAAATTTTGCGATGATGGAAGCAAAAATCGCGTTGGCTATGATTCTGCAACACTTCTCATTTGTGCTTTCACCATCATATGTACATGCTCCTCAGTCGGTTATCACTGTTCAACCTCACTTTGGAGCTCACCTAATTATTAAGCCGGTCGATGCTTAAAAGTTTGTCATGAATCAAACCTATGATCGGGTGTAAGTTTTCGGTTTTGAGTTTGAGCTTAAGTTTGAACTTAACAAATATGCATTTTCTTTTGAATAACTTTTTTTTTCAATAAAAAATGGTCATAATGTTTATTATATAAAGATTCATTATAACTTTCTAGTATTAGGGCTGACGATTTAAGATTTGTGTACAATGTGGAGCACAAATGTTTTGTGGTGGAACCCCAAATGCTTTTATGTGATTATGTTATGTGTTTTGCACCTATAAATCTCTTTTATTCATCAACCGGTGCCGTGTTTGAACAGTAGCTTTGGGGCTCATAGATTTAAGCGATGATTTATCAATCAAACAGGAGATAGTTGTTGTGGGTTTTGAAGTAATCGAACCCATTGTTTCCTAGAGAGATGATTTTGAAGAATAATAAAGGTATGTGTAAAATTTATGTCATGGGTTATCAAGGAAGGAAGGAAAAGTTCAAAGAAAAGGTTGAGGTTGTGTGTGTATCTAGAGTGGACTAGCACTAGTTTTGGGTAATAATAATAATCCCAGTGTTGAAGATGTTGTGGTCATCATTGATGAAGCTCACCTTATCCAAAAGTATTCAAACAAACAATAGTGTGTGTTTGTATATATAATGGTATTTACAACGTGCGTCTAAACATTTACAACGTGCGTTTCAAGGCATGTGCATTTAAATTCTATATCAAGTGCGTCTAAACATTTACAAGGTGCGTTTCAAATAATGAACGTGTGTTTAAAACACTCTGTTATCACCAACTTCTTCTTTTTCTTCTGCAACTTCTTTTAGCCTAATTTTTATGTTTAATCCTTCTTCTTGAAATACAGTTCAAGGTATTTGACAACTAATACGAGCGTTTATTCATAATCCTATGTTTTTCGTCTGATTAATCGTCCCATTATAATCCTCTGTTTTTTTATTTTTAGATTGAAACACTGATCTTACGTTTTCGTTCAATGTAATCGGCATGTTTTTTTTATTGTGTAATCATTCAGAATGTTTTAATCGAGTTGAAATGGCTTAAATTAAGTTTCGATTCAAGCCTCTGTTGAACTAAAAGTTTCGATTTGAAAAAGTTTTGAACGTTTTTTCTAATTTACCATTGGTTTGTTTAAGCCGGCCATGATTAAGGTTGATAATTACCATCATGCCACCGCCTAAATCTAAGGGCTGAGAATGCTTCCTACGTTTCTCACGTTAAGGAAGATATGTACGTTATCTCTTCCCTAAATTCAAAGGTTACAATTTGTGCTTGTGCCCATAGTTTGTAATTCATTGTCTATCAAGTTGATAATTGTTTTTTTCTTAGGGCTAGATCACCTAGTAAGCATGTGAGATCACCTGATAAGCACGAAGACCCCTATCCGTGTTCGAATCCTAGGCACTTTGTGGGTATTGCAACCCTTAGCCCTTTTACAATATATTTTGAATGGTGCGGGGATCAAACCAGGGACCTCTCATGTAGGAATCCCACACAAGTGGGCAAACCTTTCCACCTCCCTGTTGAATTACTGGACCAGCAAATCGTTGGAAAGTTGATAATTGTTATATATAGAATTTAGGTGATGGGTGAGTCTCACCTTGTTGGATTATGAGAGTGAATTGTGTGTGTTATTGTGATTGAAAATTGATTTCTTTTTTAAGCAATTAACCTAACAAGTTATAATATCACCAATATTCAACAACACACATCAATTATAATATTTAGAGCTTGATAAGATAGGTGATGTCAACATAGATTAATTAATAGATCTCAAAGTACGTGTGATTGATCACTTCTTGTTACCAATTTCTCCTACACTGATTAGATTTAATTCATGTTGGATACAATCAGGTGATCTGATTGTAAAGATGGTGAACAAGTACTAAAGATACTATTTAAATAGAGAGTTTGAGAACAGCTGGTGACGTCACCATGAAAGTGACATCCAACAACTATTTCGGGTGTAACCACTAGCTGTTTATAAATCACATCTGGATAGTTTTTTTACAAACGACTAGACTGGGTTATGATGTTACAAACAACTGCTTTGACCAATATTTGGTGTAAAGACACACTTGTTGACTATTGTTGACTAGCATATGATGTTTCTAGCCGTTTGTGGTCTTCATGATTTAGTTGACTAGTCAATTCAGCTCTTTGGTCTTCCATGTGTTCAATCTTGCAACCAACATTTGTGATGTCCAGGAGTCTATATGATATTGTTTGATGAAACCTTCAAGAAGTAAATAGGTTTTGAACTTTGAATCCTTTTATTCTTCAAATTACTTCAACAGGCGGTGTCCATTGGATTATTTTTAGCCTTCATCATTAGCAGCTCTTCCATAACCCAGCAAACTTGAATTCTTTTATTAATCTAATTTTAATCTTTAAGGGTATTTTAGTCATTTTATATATACTTAATTGTAAAACTAACGTCCATCCATGTTGAGGAACGAGCACATCGCATACACTTGATTTAAAAAAGAGAAAATCACCAAAATGGCCCGTTGACCGAGGGTTTTACCAAAATGGCCCCTTCCCGTCTCTTTGGAGAGACGGGTCACGGTTCCCAAAGAGACTGAACCGTCTCCCGAGACGGTTTAGTCTACAACCAATACATACGCAACACGTGGCCGAGCTGATCCCGAAGACTGCGTGTCGTCTCGGGAGACGTGTCAGAGCCGGGCTCAAGCCGTCTTCGGCTTGGCTTGAGCCGTCTCCAAGGCTACCTGAACCGTCTCCAGTCTTCAGCCGTATGTCACACGGTTCACGAGACGGGTTCCCTTAATTTTTTTTTTACCGTTTTTTTATAATGTTTTTACTTATTTTCTTTGTTTTTATCGTTTTTACAGAGAGAAACCTTGACTTTGGTTTAATTTTACCGTTTATTTTATAATTTTTAAATAATTTTCTTTGTTTTCAACTCTAAAAGTAAATATAAAACATAAATAAAAACATTTCATTAAAAATTAAACCTGATAATAGGAAAACATAAAAAAATACATAACAAAGAAAAAAAACTTAAAGTTGGGGGCGCAACAATCGCCATGCCTCGACATGGTCGAAATCGTTGCCGTATCGAACCCCATACTCATACTGAGTGAATTCGATAGCCAACTCTTCATCAAGCTCCGGGTCTTCGGTAACTTGTTGCTCGTATATGGTGTTCCACCTCTCACATTTGATGTTGAGGTCGCCCCACTTGAACTAGAGGTCACGGACGGTCTTGGTGGTGTTGGTGCCAATGTGTTCAACGAAGTCGCTAAACACCAGAGCCCAAAACCCCTCCGGGGGGAAGGCTGACCCATCGTCCCGGGGGGGGGAAGGAGTTGAATTTCCGGGTCATTCGAGGCGTCCTTGTGGCAGACAACAAGGGCCATCTCTTCCTCTTCGGTCCATGTGATCATATTTTTGGCGGGTGTGTGTTTTTTTAGTTTTTATCATTTGTGTGAGTTGTGAGTTTTAACCACGGTTTCTTCTATTTATATCCAAAAAATTTGCACGATAAATAAGGTTAAATTAAATAAAGCGACAGTTTCCAAAGCCGTCTCGGGAACCGTCAAAGTCAACCGGTTTTGAGCCGTCTCTGGAACCGTGAGACGTCTCAAAGACGTCTCGGGAACCGTGAAACGACTTTGAGTCGTCTTTGGAATCGTCTCTGCAATGTATATAAATACCCCATTTCACTTCACAAAATTTGTACCCTCTCTCAATCATCTATACTAAACCTTCATCAAACCTTACAGCTTTCCAATCCATGACATTTTTATTTTTAAATCCTCCACTTTTCCAACCGAAGCCGACCGGCTTACGAATATATTGTCCGGTTCGATTATACTTGGATCGTTGTTACATCTGCGTACAGCTACTTGGATCGTTGTTGCATCTGCGCGTGGGTTAACCCGTGTAGAATGCATCGATGATGTGGTGGTCTACATTATTGGCAAGCTCGATTCTTTGTCTATGTAGAGCACATACACCATTCAAACAAGGTTCAAAGCAATTAAATTGGGAAGTAACTTCCCCTCCCCTAGTGCTAACTACTGTGGGTGACGTGTGCAATGGATAGGTCTCGGTCGACGACGTGTGCAACGAGTTTGTGTATTTTTCGTGTAATAGTTCAGTTTTTGTAATTGTTGTCGTGTTACAAATTGTAATATTGTAACTTCCCCTCCCCTAGTGCTAACTACGTTCTGTGGTCGACGTGTGCAACGAGTTTGTGTATTGTTCGTGTAGTCATTCAGTTTTTGTAATATTTTGTCGTGTTACAAATTGTAATATTGTAATATTTGGATTAATAAAAACATAAATATTTAAAACATAACAGATTCATTGCATTAATATTTGTAGTATTTGGATTAATAAAAACATAAAATATAAACATTGGATTAATAAAAACATAAGATTAATAAAAAAACGTAAAATTACAAAAGTTAAATAACTACGCGTCAAGACGGTCTCTCATCATTTGCCAAGCCGACACGTGTTTGAATTCTTTACGCTGCTTGGATTGATACTCTGCTTTGGTATATATGATGGCGACGTCTTCCGGCATGTCTGCAGGAAACACTTGAAGTGTTCGATAGTGGTACCCGTTGAAGAGCTAGCACTTCGTGTTCAAGTCGTTCCATTTACGGCTAAGTGAGTCGAGGGTTCGGTGAGACCCACCCACCAGCCGATTGTATTAGTGTAAAATACGGTACCACTTGTTTATTTGGTGTGCGCTATCTTCGACATGTTGCCACGCTGAAACCAGTGCAATTTCTTGTTCTTCGGTCCATCGTTGGGGTGCCATTTTTTTTGTATGAAAGAGACGACGGTGGTAAGTGGTAGTGTTAGTGTTAGTGTTAGTGGTAGTGGAGGAGTCGGACGTGGTATGGGACGGAGAGTGCGACGGAGACTTGTATTTATAGGGCTGAGGTGGACAGCCGAACCGTCGGACCGTCTCGGGACTCACCGGAGACGAAGAGACCCAAGACGAATCCGGCAACGTGCCATTATATTATTGGCTTTGACCCTAAGCCGTCTCGGGAGACGGCTAGCGAAATGTGAAACGTCTCCACCGAAAACGTCTTTTGCAGCTCTGAGACGTCTCCGGAGACGTCTTCGGTGTGGTTCCCGAGACGGATCAAGCCTAGCCGAAAACGGCTTGAGCCCGGCAGTCGGTGAGACGTCTCTAGGGCCCACGGGAGCCGACTTAGCGACTCTGACACGTCTCCCGAGACGCCACACAGGCTTCGGGATCCAGGTCGGCCACGTGTTACGTATGTATTGGTTGTAGACTACACCGTCTCGGGAGACGATTCAGTCTCTTTGGGAACCGTGACTCGTCTCTCCAAAAAGACGGGAAGGGGCCATCTTGGTAAAACCCTCGGTTAACGGGCCATTTTGGTGATTTTCCCTTTAAAAAAAAATATAGGGACTAAAGGTGAAATACAAGAGAAAAGAGGGAGCATCATGAAAAGGATATACACAATCGTGTTGAAAGGGGTGACAATGTGTAATAATCTGTCATTCTGTCAAAACCCTCTAATATTAATAATCTGTCATCCTGTCATAGCAGCAGACATTGAAGCATCTCAAAACCTTTGAACAAATGGAGAAACCAAATAAAAAGCAAGTGCTTCTCTTCTACTGTGTGGAGTCAGAAGAACTTGCTCGTAAAATTTCTGAACAATCTGACCTCATTAAGCTCCAATCCATCAACTGGAGGTATCATTACATACCCAATTGTTAACATGCAAAATATTTAATTAATTTGTTGTTGGGTATGATTGTAGCTTTGATATATAGTAAATAAAACATTCAGATTGCTTAAAAAGATTATAAAGTTTGTAGCTTTATTAGTGTAGTGAAGAATGCCAGTTAGGGTTTAGGGTTTAACCAAGATGATTAGTAGTATTGTTGGTGAGAATACTTAATGTTAAGAATCTTGATTGTGTAATGTAGATTTTGGAATATGTTAGGGGCTGCACTGTCAGATTGATTGAAAAGAGGATAAAGTTTATAACTTTGTTTCTTTACTGGTTCATTGAAGAATTCCGGATAGGGTTTAGGGTTTAACTGAAATGCTTAAGGTTCTTTTGGTTCGGTTTGGTTCGGTTCTGTTTAGGGATGAGCATATTGCACCGAATACCGAACCGATACCGATCCCGAACCGATCCCGTAACGATCACGTACCGAACCGAGGGTGTTCGGTATCGGTCTCACATTTGGAGGTTTTCGGCTTCGGTATATTCGGTATCGGTACGGGATTGGTATGGTATCTGTTTTACCTCTTAAAAGAAAGCTTCGCCCATTGGACATATGATAAAAGTTGTATCTTTAGTTTAATGTACATAATGATTCGGTTAATTCTGATATATATTAGGGGCTGTTTGACATTGTGGTTCATACTGATCATTTGATACTGACCCCTCAAGTTATGTCGTATTGGGGTGTATATGGTTTGGTTCGGTTCGGTTCGGTTAGGTTTTACCACATGACTGAAAGCTTCCTCCTTTGGAGATGCCTAACCTGTCGAATCACTTATTTCGGCTTTTAGGTTATCGGTTTAAATTTTAATGTACCAAATGGGTCGGTTAACCGATGGACGCGCTTCATTTTTGAATTATTTTTTATTGGGCGAGGTTTATAATAGATTTAGCTTTTGATAAGCTTAAACTATTCCAACGCTTACATACATAATCACTTTCAAAGCCTAATATCGACTTTCTGTTTTTTTCTAATGTTTCAGGAGTTTTGATGACGGGTTCCCTAACTTGTTCATAAACAATGCTAACGAAATCCGAGGCCATCATGTTGCTTTTCTCGCATCGTTCAGCTCGCCAGCCGTCATTTTTGAACAACTTTCTGTTATATTCGCACTCCCGAGGCTCTTTGTTGCTTCTTTCACATTGGTGTTACCTTTCTTTCCAACTGGTTCTTTTGAAAGAATGGAAGAAGAAGGAGATGTAGCAACTGCATTTACAATGGCGCGAATATTATCAAATATTCCCGTGTCGAGAGGTGGTCCCACAAGCTTGGTTATTTATGACATACATGCTTTACAGGTCCGTTTGTCAATCGATAGCAACTCAACTTTTATGTTGATTAGTTGTATGATTTATAATACTTAAAAGAATTGTATCTTTGCAGGAAAGATTTTACTTTTCGGACCATGTTTTACCTTGTTTTGAAACTGGGATGCCTCTCTTGAAGCAACGTCTTCACCAACTTCCTGACGCTGATAATGTTAGTGACTTAGTGTGTGTGTGTGTGTGTGTGTTAAGGGGTGTTTGGGTTTGCATTAAAAATTGATTATGTGTTTAACTATTTGATTAGTTAGGGGTCAAATAATCACTTTCATTCTAGTTGAAACAGAACGGGTTATCGAGGGGTAATATAAAATTTTGTAACTACTCGTTTTACTCTAACCTGAGAGATTTATACTCGCAGCTCACAAATTATATCGTCTTTTCAATAAGAATGGTCTCTAGGGTCATTAAACATAACAATTTGGTATGATTGGCATGTCTTCAAACTTTTGTATAATATCGTATCCACCCAATGAAAAATCTTAATATCAGTTACTATTTATACCAATTTTCAATTTTATGACAACTATACCCTTCCAGTAAAACTTGCGTTAGAATATGCAAGTTTGAAGTGTAAGGAAAAAGTGAAGGGTATAGTAGTCGTCTTGGTTTAAAAAAGCGCGCCTCAAGCAAGCTTGAGGCGTGACACGCTCGAGGCGTTGGAAAAAACGGTTTTTTATGTCTGAGGCGCCACATCAGTCCATAATAGGTCAAAATCAGTGTTTATTTGGACTAGCAGTCAAAATCTAGGGTTTTTTTTTTATGATTTTTAAGTGTGTTTCGGCTTCAATATATGTTTTAAGTATGTTTTTTTAAGTGTGTTTTATAAGTATGTTTTTGTATTTATGATTGATTAACAAGTACAATATGTCGTATTGACATGTATAAATATTTCTAAATTTATTTTTAACTCCGGCACCTCTCATACGTGAAGCTCTTGCCTCGTGCCTCGGCTTTTGGAACCAAAACGCTTTGGAGCGCCTCAAGCTTTTTTAAACTAAGATAGTCGTATTACAACTTGTATTTTAAATGGGTATAATGATATTAATTTTTTGGGGGTTGGGTATATGATATTATGCAAATTTTATGGATATTATGAAATTACCCTACAAATTTCAAAAAAGTAATGAGAATTTTTTGTAAGCCTCATATAACTAATTATCTGATCATTACAACTACCAACAACTGAAACACATCCAAACACTACCTCCTACAACCCGTTTTATTACAGTTGGGTTCTTTTACATGGTAATCTATGTATTGAATATTTATGTCTATATCTTTTTACATAAATCTTCAGGTTGTGATCGCCTTTCCAGACGATGGAGCTTGGAAGCGATTCCACAAAATGTTGGATCACTTTCCCACAGTATGTTTTTAACTTTTTTCTTGGAAAAATAAAGAAATGTAATTTCTTCTTTTATATTAATTATATTAATTATTTTTATATGATGATTGTCAATGCTCAATAATAGGTGGTTTGTGCGAAAGTTCGTGAAGGTGATAAACGGATTGTCAGGCTGAAAGAGGGTGATCCTGCTGGTCGCCATGTAGTGATCGTTGATGATTTAGTGCAATCGGGAGGCACTTTGATTGAATGTCAGGTACTTTAACAATTAAAAGCCTTGTGATATGATCATAAAGTGCTTTAAGCTTAACTTTTTCCAAAATATATACCGTTGCACGAGACGGTCATCAAAATATAGAGATTGTTGTATTTTGATGATCATTTTTATATTGTTTGTTTTCTTGTCGTCCAGAAAGTTTTAGCGGCTCATGGAGCAAACAAAGTCAGTGCTTATGTCACTCATGCTGTGTTTCCCAAAAAATCATGGGAGCGATTTGTTCACAACGACGGTGGTTAGACTCTCTCTCTCTCTCTCTCTCTCTCTCTCTCTCTCTCTCTCTCTCTCTCTCTCTCTTACCAGGTTGCATAACGGGTGTGGAAACGGGTCCTCTCAGTAGAGGTGTACAAAAAAAACCGGTTTGAGAACCGAAACAGGTAAAACCGACCCGAACCGAAGCCGGTCAAAACCGGTTTCACATGAAACCGGTACTAAAAAAAATCCCAAACTGAACCGAAAACCGGGCTAAAACCGACAATAAAACCGGCCAAAAGAAACCGAAACCGGTACCACTAAAAACCGGTAAAAAACCGAAACCGGTTTAAGAAAAAACACATTTTTGGCCGTAAACACAAATAAAACTTTGATTTTTTTATTAAAATTCAATTTCCTTTTTTAAAAAACCTTAAAAGTTAAATTTAATGTAATTTATATAATGTTAAAAAGTGCGCAAGTGAACCGGAATCGAAACCAAAACCGAAACCGGGTAAAAACCCAATTTTGTGGCCGACCAAACCGGTCTAAAACCGAACCACTTCCAAACCGAAACCGGTTCGGGATGAAACCGGCACTGTAGCGAACCGGTTTGGCAAAAAAAAAACGATTTGTACACCTCTACCGCTCAGGTTGGAATTGGATTGGTCTACTACACACATACTTTTTGTCTATCCTATTTATTTTTTGTTGAAAATAATTGATGCTTATTTTGATTACAACCACCATTTTCTCTTTGAAAGATTACTTAAAACCATTTAGTTAGAATAATAATATACTATTTGGATAAAACAACTTAGGAGGTTAGATGCATAGAAAATAGACGTTGGGCGACTTCCAACCTCTTTAACATGGACCCTCTGCGGCTATACTTTTAGTAAATTGACCCGTTTGAAATAAAAACAACCCAAATCAACCCATTTGAAATAAACACGACTCGTTTATAAGTTGGCTGATCTAAGACCTAAAAAATAATGTGATCTAACATGCATTTATTATTCTTGTGTTCAGAAAACTCAAAGAAGGCGTTTGAGTACTTTTGGATTACAGATTCGTGTGCTAATACTGTTAAAGAAATTGCAAACAAAGCTCCTTTTGAAGTTATAAGTCTGGCTGGATCTATCGCAGATGCACTTCAAATATGATGCTTATAAGTTACTTTAAACATATGTTTAAAGCGTGTATCGTTATCCGAGGTGATGACACCTGGCAAAATCCCAAGAGTTTAGGAGAGGGAGAGAAATGTTTGAATTTACTAATTGTCATCATTTGCTATTTAAAGAATAAGCAAGGCATGTGACAGATTCTGAAAGTACTAATGTCTTGATCTGTTTTGCTCTTTCAAGTCTTCAAAAAAAGTGTGTGTGTGTGTGTGTTTTATGTTTGTTCAGTATCATAAGGTGTTGTGTTGACCATTAATGAACATATCAACTTATCAAGTATAACCCTTGGTCCTTGAAAGGTTGACAATTTCGACTGCCTCGTGCCAAACCATCGCAGGCTCATCATGTGGGAGGTAAATCAAGCTTGTTCAGTGACCTACCGATCAAATAGAGCGCACAAGATTTTTTGTTATATAATTAACAGGGTTAGTCCGGTTAGATAGTGCACATACCCGCTTTTAAAAAAGAACCGGATCGCTTTTAACTTAACCTTTTTTTACCGTCTAAGCCAAACCAGTTTGGAGAATAACTGGTGTGTGGTTGTTAACCAGTCTGGGGTTTGGAGGATAACCGGTTTGGTTAAAAGAAAAACCAGTTTTTATGTGCTAGATATTGAACCCAGGCCATTTCTGAAATTGGAAGTTGGTTAATATCATGTTAATGATTGTTGGCAAATAGAATGTATACTCTCAGTGTCGCCTCTCAGTTAATGGTATGGTGCAACCTGTGGAGAGCAGGTCAGTGTGCCCCGTAACACCTTTTTGTATCGATTAATAATTACAACAACCAAGCCCAGTAAAATCCCACAAATAGCAAAGCTATCAGTAGGGTCTGGGGAGGGTGGAATGTAGGCAAGCCTTACCTCTACCATCACACACACACGGAAAAAAAAGAAAGATATACACGCACACAACTACTGATAACATCAGACATTGAAAGCAATGCAATCGAAAGAATAGACACTATACCACCATAAACAACCTATATACAAACATACAGGAAGACAGACATGTAAAATACACATAACGTGAAAACGAAAGTAAGACCCTACGAAACGCCTAAAATGTTTTTTTCCCATATCCTAATAGTCCTTAGCCTTTATCCTTTGCCTCCATAAACTCCTATCATGGACGATGTCCTCAGAGAGGTGCAACCCCAGTAAATCTTGTCTAACCCGCTCATCCCACGTCAATTTTGGTCTGCCTCTACTCCTTTCCCTTCCACAGTGAGACCTTCTACCACTTTAACTGGCTTAGTCGGTTGTCTCCTCTTCACATGCCCAAACCACCTCAATCTCCCCTCTTTTATCTTATTCGAGATACTAGCAACCCCCAATCTATCCTTTAAAACCTCATTTCTTATCCTGTCTAACCGTGTGTGTCCGCACATCCACCTCAACATCCCCATCTCAGCTACCTCCATCTTCTGTGCTTGCATTTTCTTGATTGCCCAACAGTCAGAGCCATATAACATAGCCGGTCTAATAGCAACCCTATAAAACTTCCCCTTTAATTTAGTTGGAAACCTTCTGTCACACAAAACCCCAGTAGCTACTCTCCACTTACACCATCCAACCTGGATGCGGCGGGCTACGTCACTATCTATCCCTCCATCCCTTTGTACGAATGTAACTAAATACTTAAACTTAGTTACCTGCGGCACCACCTGTCCCTCAATGGTAATCTGAGTGTCCTCGTCATTGCCCACGCCAATGAAGTCACAGTACAAGTACTCCATCTTAGATCGACTAATCCTTAAACCTTTACTTTCTAGCGCTAAACGCCACTCCCCCAGCCTCGAATTCAAACCTTGTTTACTCTCAGAGACTAACACAATATCATCTGCAAAAAGCAAGCACCACGGGACCGTCTCCTGGATCGACTTTGATAACTCATCCAGGACAACCGCAAACAGGAAAGGGCTCAAAGCAGACCCTTGATGGAGTCCTACTTCTACAGGGAAGGATTCAGTAACTCCTACAGGCGACCGAACGCTAGTCTCAGTCCTAACATACATATCCCTAATTAGGTCTATATACTTTCCAGAAACCCCTCTACTCTCTAAACTGTCCCAAATCAGTGTACGAGGCACAATGTCATATGCCTTTTCTAGATCAATGAACACCATATGCAGATCTCTCTTCTTTTCCCTATATTTTTTCCCCAATCTCCTAAGGATATGTATTGCTTCTGTGGTAGACCGCCCTGGCATGAAACCAAATTGGTTAACCATAACTTGAGTTTCTCTTCTAAGTCTAGACTCGATTACCCTCTCCCATAATTTCATAGTATGTCCTAGCAGTTTAATCCCTCTATAATTCCCACAACATTGGGCGTCACCTTTTTTCTTATACAAAGGTATAAGAAAAATAAGATTGAATAGGTCTATATACTTTCCATTGATCTGGCATCCTTCCAGATTTGAAAATAAGATTGAATAACTTTGTTAGCACTTGAACTCCTACTTCTCCCATACACTTCCATGCCTCAATCAGTATGTTATCCGGCCCAACCGCCTTAGCCCTTCCCATCTTATTAAGTGCTGCTCTAACCTCTCCCTGTGTGATACGCCGACAATAGCAATTATTCCTTTGGAGCCTTTGAGTAGATTAGTTGTCATTTTCTTGTTGGAAATCCCTCCCATTGTTGAAGAGATTATGGAAGTACGTTTTCCATCGCAACTTAATGTCATGTTCCTTGACTAAAACGCGTCCATTCTCTCCCTTTATAAACTTCACCACCCCTAAGTCCTGCTTCCTACGCTCCCTAGCTTTAGCGATCTTGAACATATCATGCTCCCCCTCTTTTGTTTCCAGGCGTTCGTACATCCTTTTGTAAGCTGTATTCCTCGCTTCCGTCACTGCCTTCTTCGCCTCCCTCTTGGACTGTTTGTATCTCTCCCTCAAAATTACTCGCTCCTCCTCATCTGTGCACCCCAAAAGATCTCTAAAACACCCTTGTTCATCCCTTATTTTAGCGTGAACCTCCTCACTCCACCACCATGACTCCTTATACCCACCCACTTTTCCTGTTGTCATCCCTAAAGTCTCCTTCGCCACATTTGTAATGGCATTTTCCAAGTCCGTCCACATTTCATTTACATCCCCCTCCGCCCGAGTTGATATCATCGAGATGACCTTATCTCTAAATAGATCAATCTTGTCGCCCTTCAAATTTCCCCATCTAACTCTAGGTCACAAAGCGCTTTCCCCCTTGGCCCGCCTATCTCTCAAGACTAAATCTGCCACTAATAAACGGTGTTGGGCCACTGCTGCGTGGATATAATCTTCGCATGTGTGTATGTCAATGCGAACATCATACTTGATTGGACTCTCATTATCTTTGTAAGACATGAGATTACAGAGAATTTCACAGGTCTCTTACATTGCTTTTAAGGATGGTAACAAGCTTGGAATACCTAAAAACTTTGTGCATACTTGAAAAAAGCTGGAGTGAACATGGCAGTTGATTTGCCTCATTCGGCACAAGACACCTTAAAAGCAAATTATAAAAACTCTCATTGTAAAACTCTCTCACAGACATCCGGTCCACTCAAGGTAATGACAAACAAGTCTTACAAGGTTATAGCTAGTTAGCTACAACGGCGGGTGTGGTGGTTGATAAGAACCATGGTCATGAAGTGCACAACATACATCTCATAGTTGAAGGAATGAATCGCTCACCAACGATTAGATGTCCTAAATGACAGATCCATGACTTAGAACGGTGCTCATGGTGAGATCGCTAAGCTTACATGATGAAGTGGAAGAAGAGTTGCATGATATATTCTCATGAATATTCTCATATTCACAAAAGTTTCGGTGAGTTACAAGCCTACCTGATTTTGGCCCAAGGCTAGCGGAGGTGGCAATACTAGCAACACTACTCTTAAGGTTCAAGCTCCTTAAACCGTTATCATTCATGATAGGGAGTAAACCGTGCTCTATTGTTAACTCGCTCAACTTTAGTAAAAATATTAAGAAGCAAATATATCCGTAGAATGCTAATATTGAAATGAAGTGAAACCTTCGTAAGCTTAAGCATCACCGAACGATCTAAGAATGTGTGAAGAATCCAGCCAAGCAAATGTACACCCAGAAAGAATGTGAATGGACAGCCTCTAAGAACAAGGGATGCTTTAAATATGAATAAAGCCAACTTAAAAATACAATTAAAGGTACCCAAAAACGAAAGAAAAACCTAACACGAAATCGTCAGGTCAGAATTAGCCTAATTTTTTTAGTTTGTTACAAGTCAAACTAAAGTACATGTTTAGCTAAACAGCCAAGCTCACGTCGATATGATGAATCACATGACCAACAAAGATGGACAAATGATTGCACCTTAAGCCCACATTAGCACAAACACCATAAGCTTATCCACCTATTAATCCATACAAAATCTTACGCTCGCCACAATTTCTACCTACCTAAAAATACAAACACCAACGCAAAGAATTCCTTCAAGGCTTCGTGGTGAAAAACAATTAATTAAGCCCATAAACTACAATGTCAATTCCGGTATGGTCAACGCAACACACTTTCCTTTACAAAGGATCGCCCACCAGAGCTGCAAGAAACAAGATCAAAACAAATAATGGTTATATGTGGGGCAAAACAATTACAAGTAGAATCAGATCCTGTGTTAGTACATGTTTGAATGGTGGCGGCGTTGATCTGCCAATACCTTTCTGTCTGAATTTTAAAATATATTTGTTTACAAATAATTAATTTATTGCTTATGATTAGAGAAACAATGTATATAATCACTAGGTTATATTTATAAAGAATTAAGTTTTATAAACTCTCTACAAAAAGAGTAACTCACGCGTATTCAAGATGAATGTTCATGAACCGAGCGTTCTCTTTGCTTTGTGTTAATGTAACAGAACCATCAATAACCTGATCCTGCTCAACATCTATTGGCTCATAGAAGTATACCATCGTCTGCCAAAAAGAAAAAGAGTTTCATAATCAATATAACGAATAGCAAAATACAGTGGTAGCCATTTCAACCCAATTAAGAACGAGCAGATTTGGGTTTTGTTCATTGATAACATGTTAAGAGAAAAAAGTAACAAGGAAACTGGCCCAAACTTGTCCAAAATGTAAATATTGCAGTAATCTAGATTTTATAGTTGTAATCATATGATTAACCCATTAATTTTATTTTATTTTTAACGGCAAATGTTATTCCTACTCTACTTTATACCAACTATTCTAAACTACTCCCCCTGACCTACCCTCTAAAGCATGTGCCTCCACCAAAACTACGCCCCTTGCCCAGATTAACCCATTAATTAATTATACTTTTAAAACAAAAAACAAAAATGTAAGTGTTTCGGGTCAACCCGACCCGTCTTGTACTAAAGGTAACCCATTTTGTCTCATTACCCAACCCAGCTACTTTTCTACCTATAACTATTCATATTAAAAATAATAAGAATAATAATAATATATAAAAAAACAGAAAAGAAGTGTTTTAGGTTAACCCCGACTCTTAATAGAAGTCACCCATTTTAACATGTTACCCAACACATCCATTTCACATCTAACCACTAATTACTTGTCATTTTCAGAAGCAGGTGTGGGGCCTTTATTTTAAAATTGTTCAATTTTGTTCCTTTTATGGGTTATGCCTTACTTGTAGCTTATCTTATGTTTTGCTTACATGCTAAAGCCTAAAGGCACAACTGTGCTCAGATATACTAGACCTCCTTTATCAGTAAGAACCGATGCAAAGAGTACCTGTTGCCAATGTGTAGGAGGGTCCTCGGGTGCAGTGGAGAGAACAAGTGCTTCATCAGGATTGGCACGTTTCCTCCTATGACCAACAGACGGGTTTGTTTTTGTTGCTTCGTCAGCCGAAGATGGTGCAGCAGCATTAGCGGGCCCACTAAATTCAACATCAAACCAAAAGGCAAACCCATTGAAAGGAGCTGAGATAATTATAAAAATATATATATTAGTTAAAAGACTATCAAGATTAAGTTACCAAAATAAAATTTACCTTAAAGTTCATAAAGGGACGTTACCTCGCATCATAGATTGAAATTTAAAGCTTGCTGTGACAGATTCTAACTCTTTAACTGTTACTGTGTAGCAATCCACATGTTTTACCTGTTTCAGTTAAGAGCAAAATTTCAGATTTATATGACAACCAATAATGTTAAAAAAATCTTCTATCATTATATTTAGGTTGTGATTATGAACAAATGACCAGAAACTAACCACATGTGGCCATGTAAGAACATTTTCTCCACTGATTGTCTCCACAGATGGCTCTTCAAAAGCACACTGTTTAGCCAATGGTACTATTGGAGACACTGTAAAAAAAATACAAAATATACATAAAATTACTACTCACGCATATATGTATATGTATATGTATATGTACATGTATATGTACAGGGGTGGGATGAGAACCACCATATATTTAGAGACCATATGATTCACCATTCACCGTTGAGCGAGTTGAAAACCAAGAGTTAGCTGAACAGACCTACTGTAGTAATCTATGTAGTAACCAGTGAATAAAATATTTCAAATTATCTTATTACTCACTGTCAATCCCATAGACATTGCGCCAGAAATCAACACTCTCTGCATATCTGTTGGGATGTGTTATAGGGGCCATGTATAGCTG
This sequence comes from Ambrosia trifida, assembly GCA_028751855.1. Lineage (NCBI taxonomy): Eukaryota > Viridiplantae > Streptophyta > Magnoliopsida > Asterales > Asteraceae > Ambrosia > Ambrosia trifida. Next base: position 109,533,016 of record CM054131.1, read on the forward strand.
CAGGAAATACAAACAAAATAATTAAAATCCATTTAATGTCAACTCAATTATATTGCTCAACAGTTAGAAATTATAATGGTTGGCATAAAAATAAATAAGAAGGTATACCACTGCATTAGAAGGAAGGATAAGACCACCAGGTCTTAACCAGCGATCTCTGGCAATAATAACACTTCCAAGCATGCTCTACAATACAACATAATATTAGATACAAAAATAGGTAACTACAAACTTGGGAGTTGGGAATAAGACAAAAAGATAATAATAATAATATAGACAATTACCTCATATAGAAGCATATAACCCATCCACTCAGAAATTATAACATCAACCTCTTCATCAATTTGAACATCCTGCACAGAGATAATAGAATGTCCTAATACGGATGCTAAAAAATGAAGAATTGTGTCAAAATCTAAATACATGCACCAACTTGTGTTGTTTATACCTCAACACGTCCGTGTAAAACAGTAATTCTGTCAGAAAGTTTGTTTGCCTTGACAACTTCATTTGCCTGGTTCAATTTTTTTAAGAAACAACAATAATTTAAGATTATCCTTTTTAGAAATGAATAAAAAATAATAAAAATATCATGAACATCATTATTCTAAACTGTCAGGAAAATTCAAGACATACCTGCAATGCTATCTCACTGGCATCCACTGCATAAACCTGGTAAAAAATAATAATGTTAACAACAAAAAACAAAATAGCAACAGTTTCTTGCCATAAAGTTAATTAAAATCTAAAAGCCTTGGAAAGTTGAAACTATAGGTCAACTTAAACCATCTTACATGTTTTGCACCTGCTTGAGCACAAAATATTGAGAGGATGCCGGTGCCACACCCAACATCTACAACAACCTATGACACAAGTGATTGCAATAAAAACATTGAATTAGAAAACAAAAGAAACTGAAAAAGAAGACCAACTTCATATCATTGTTAAAAATAAACAATATCCAAGACCGCTTCTACATCCATAGTACAATTAACCAAAATGTTAAATACTGGAATGGATTGGCATAAAACCTACTACACAAAGACAATCATGAACTGCAAAAAAACTACAATGAGCACCCAAGTACCTACGCTGATTTTTTAACTTTTAATTAATGTAATTTCTTACTTCAGCCGGTTTATAGCATATTTGTATTCTTATAATAACTTTACAAATATTAGAAAAGAGTAAGAGGCCCAAATATTTGTATCACCACGTCACTAAAAATGGCCATCACCGCGACCTCTCTTAGAGCCCCAACCTCCATACCGGCCTCATACTAGGCCTTCATGGTTAGAGCTCCTGCAACCTCAATGCTCATATTTGTGTTCCTTAACTTCTTTTTTCCATCAACTGTAGTGAATAGTAGTTTACCATTTATATCTCCTTCAGGTTGCTTTTTGATGTGTTCCTCAAAAGACTTCAAATCTTATAATAACTTCTTGAAACAGCATCAAATTAAGCTCGGCAAACTGTTCAATCGCAGCAACAATCTGAATGAACTTTTCAAGTACAGAACCCAAAAGCTTTCAAACTAGTTTTTGTCTTCAAATGTGAACCCAAGGTTGCTTGCTTGCGATGCAAGTTGGCTAATTTTACCAGCAAAATCACTAAATGACTCGTTTTCCTTCATCTTTAGAAATTCGAAGTCTAATTCGAGTGTCTGTGTCAACACCAACAAAACGAGTCGTCACTCTTCAAAGCACCCCGAAATTTCCTTAGCTTCGGTAAACTGAAAAACTTATAACACTAACTCTCCCAGCAAAGCTTGAAACAAATATGCTATCGCCATATTGTTCTTTTTAGATCAGTTTCTGTTCTGGTTCAATTACCTCCAAATCCCCTGAACGTTTAAAATTGTTTTGATCTTCACGGCCCAAATGGTGTAGTTTGTAGCAGCTAGAATTGAGACATGAAAGAATAGTGAGCTGTTCTGCCTATAAGCTGGTTGTTTGGGTTGTCCCCCATTACACAAAACTTATAACACTACTCTAATCAAGAAACTTAATCTCCTTTTATTGACTCAATCTCGACCAAAAACTCGTTTATATGAATCCATATAAGAACACCAAAAAAAAAGACAAACCAACTTAGTTAATGATGCCAGATAAAAGACTCATATTCCCTTGATCCATTCGTTAAATGTGAACAAACCTGATTAAGTCCAAACTCCAAAATATGAGGAAAAGTTAATTTTAGTTCGGAGGTTGTGTTCAGACTTCAGTGTTTCATATCTCTAACTAGAATACAAGAACCATTTGTTAGTTTGGAATGTGGTGGTGGGAACTGTCGATGAATGATGTTATAGATGATATCTTTCTGTTGCAACTTGCAAGTTTTATGATTTAATGAATATAATTCATTTATTAAACAAAGTGTGCGCACAGACAAGTTACCGTATTACATGAATCAAATTGAGCTCTTCGTTTTAAATATTCATTGCCAAAATGCAAATATCGTGATGTAGCTTTCCTCCTAGAAAGCTTGAATCACTATTAAGATTAAAGATAATACCTTGTACAAAAATGGATAAATAAATAATTAAAATTAGAAGGTGTGCAGAAACAAGCAAAATAAAGAACAAAACCTTTGGGGCAAAAAAGAAATCCTTTATTGCAAAATCAAAATTAAAAGTATATCAGGTTTCAAAACACTGAGTATTAATAACAAATAACAAAGCTATAGCTTTAACATACCCTAGATCATTCTTTTTCTGGTTTAGCCGTTTATCATTTTATAAAAAAGTCCAAACACATAAAATATTAAACCTGAAAGTCAAACAAGACAAATGGCCAAACCAGAAATAAACTTTTATTAATGAAACCAGGATACCATGAACAGTGTGGTTCTACAAAAGTATGCCTGAATCAAGCATCATTACTAAAATGAGGATGGAGTATAAAAGTAGTCAATAGCCGATATCATCAAACCCTAAGCAAGCCCTAGAACATAACATAAAACAAAGATACATACTTCTTATACATCTTTAACAAGTATCAAGTTACTTAGTTAAAACTTAAACGATACCCTATTGAAGGAAGTCCTGCATTTCGCAAACTAATATGTTCTTTGAATAGCTTAAACCACTAATAAAAGAATGTAATAAAATAGATTTTCTTACTTTGCCTTCAATGTGTTTCTGATGCTGTAAAACGGCCATCCTGTAAGTTTCTGTCCGCACCCGATCCTGCAATATAAAGACAAGGTGGTCCGGTGGAAGTAAAAGAATGAGGGAAACGTGGATAAAGGAGAATAATTACTGCTTGCAGCTTGAAGAATCATAACTGAAAATGTATAGTGTATTCTACATAACCAAAATTAATTATAGCAACATACTAATATCCCCATATAACAAAGTTAATTTGAATCCTACAAAAAAAAAAAACAAATTTCACATGGTGTACTAGTATTCTCTTGGCATTATGATAAAAATGCTCTCTGATTGTAATCACATCATATTTTTGTAAACAGGAAGATATTTGATATATAAGGCACATGTAACGAAACCACTGTCTAAATTACTGTAACTAATTGCCAAAATGTTATTGTTGATATAGTCAAAGGCCCTCGCCTAGGCGCCCCCAGGCACAGCCGAGTGCAGCCATACTGCCCTGTGTCAATCATCGCACAAATTCCGACCAAATTTGGCAAAAAAAAAAAAGGTCTGTGGAGTCTTAACTCCTAAACAGCTAAAACTGGTCTGAAACATCCAAAAATAACCTAGAAATTTAGAATCAGCCTAAAACATATCCGAAACTCCTAAAAATATCACGTTTATATTGTGCGTCGTGCGCCTAGGTTTAAGGCTCACCCTTTCCGCCCGGTGTCTTGGACAACCTAGGTTATTATTATTCCAAATATGTTTTGGCTATGTATTTGTTAACTTTAATCAGTTACTCTGAAACAGTCAGAGCTCCAAATATAATTCAATTCTAGCGGCAGTAGTTCTAATCATCAAAACTGTACAATAAGCTACAAAGGATCCCTAAATTTAAAAACACAACTCTTTAAAAGCTAGCAAAATACACCTACACACATTCACCATAAATTCATCACAAAACAAACCAATGAAATGTCAAAATTAGGGTTAATTCAAACTAATAACACAATGCAGACAGATAGATGACGAAAACAAAACATGAATCAAAAGAATAAAGGAAATTTACATGTGAAAGGTACCTTGATCATCTCTTCATGAATACCGACGTGAGAATATGACTGAAAGTACGCCTTGTCGAAATCCGTACAAGGAGGCGCCTCTATTTCGCGATTAACCCTACGAGACCTGCTGCCACCACTGCCGCCGCCGCCATGATGGGACCGCCAGGGTTTTACATGATCCGTACCGTTCTGGTGGTGGCCGTTGCTGTAACTACCGGCCGGTGATGACGTAGGTATCCCTCCTTCCATCTCTGTAGTAGTGACTGGTTTGGTTGATGCTTTGTGACAGGGAAAGTACGTGCTGTTTGGGTTAGGTTTTAATTAATTTAAAAACCGGATATATGAACCTTGAACAACTTCACGGTTCATGAAAGAAAAAATTTTTAAATAAAACATATTATCGACTAAATAAAATTAAATAATTTTTATAAGGGTAGTGTTAAACTAAAAGTTTAAAACATAACATGAAAGAAAATATAACATGAGAAATTAATATACTGTTAAAGTTTCAAGTGTAATTTTGTTGTGCTTGTGAAATATGTAATTTGAAAAAAAGTTGATGCAAATAAATCTAATAATTAAAAACATGACTAAAATACAAGTATGCCACATTTAGAACCAGTATAATTTAAATTTGAAATTTTTGATACAAAAAATTTAAATTACGTAATATGTGCCATATTTGAATAGTTAAAGTTATAAAATATTAAACTTTTAAAAAGCCAAATTTTATGTTCGAAACTTTTAAAAGTTGAAAAATAAAGACAGATATAATAATATTTATAAAATTAATAGGGATTTAATTGCATAATATATGTTGCAAACGTATAAACATGATTGTAAAAAACTTACCCAAACATTAATCGAAGAAACCTAAAGTCTAACACTTGCTTTGTATGATCTTCACAATTAACAAAGAACGAATATGAAGTCAGTTCTAACGAAATGTAAATAAAAATGAATTAGTAAAAAGAGTAATGTGTTTTTCAATATTTATAGTTAAATGGGATTGATTAAATATGGAAATGTATTTAATTGTAAAAAAGTTGAAAATTTAATCACAAATCAATTACCTCCAAAAATTCAAAAAATTTGAAATATTAAAGTGTAGTAATTATGAGTTTGAAATATTCAAGAAATCGAAAAATTTTAAAAGTTTTATATAAATTTATATACTAAATATTATAAATAAAAAAACCGGAACATTAAATACGGAAATGTAAAAAATGTTATTAAAATGTAAATTACGAACAAAAATTTCTTAAGTACAAATATATTAAAAATTCAAATTGTAAGTTTATACGTTTAATTTATTGAAATATTAAATCAAAATAAAAACCGTAAAAATTATTTATGGAAAGGTAATTAATTTTAATAAAACTGAAATTATAAATACAATTTTTATTACTTACCATAATACAAGTATGACTTAAATTTGAAATTTTTGATACCAAAAATTTGAAATTTTTGATACCAAAAATTTGAAATTTTTGATACAAAAAATTTAAATTCAAAAATAAAGTCAAATATAAAAATATTAAAATAATTAATAGGGATTTAATTGCATAATATATGTTGCAAACGTATAAAACATGAATTAAATACAAGTATGCCACAATTAGAACCATTATGACTTAAATTTGAAATTTTTGATACAAAAAATTTTAATTACGTAATATGTGCCATATATTTGAAGAATTAAAGTTATAAAATATTCAACTTTTAAAAAGTCAAAGTTTATATTTGAAACTTTAAAAATTCAAAAATAAAGACACATATAATAATATTATTAAACTTAATAGGGATTTAATTGCATAATATATGTTGCAAATGTATAAAACATGATTGTAAAAAAAAACTTACCCAAACATTAATCGAAGAAAACTAAAGTCTAACACTTGCTTTGTATGATCTTCAAATTTAACAACGAACAAATATGAAGTAAGTTCTAACGAAATGTAAGTAAAAATGAATTAGTAAAATGAGTATAGGGTGTTTTCAATATTTATAGTTAAATGGGATTGATTAAATATGGAAATGTAATTAATTTTAAAAAAAATTGAAAATTTAATGACAAATTAATTACCTCCAAAATTTCAAAAAATTTGAAATATTTAAGTGTATAAATTATGAGTTTTAAATTAAAAGAATTCGAAAAATTTGAAAAGTTTTATATTAATTTATATACTAAATATTATAAATAAAAAACCTGATCATTAAATATGGAACTGTAAAAAAAATATTTAAATGTAATTTAGGAACAAATTTTTGTTAACTAAAAAATGTATTAAAAATTTTGATTAACAAAAGTTGTAAAATATTAAACTTTAAAAAATTCAAATTTTAAGTTTGAAAGGTTTAATTTATTGAAATTGTTCAGATATTTAAAAAAATAATCAATTTATAATTTTCATATTAAATATTAAAAAAAAATAACCGTAAATATTAATTATAGAAAAGAGTTAATTATAATAAAACTGAAATTATGAATACAACTTATAATACTTACCAATATCAAAATTAAAATTTTCAAAATTTAAAATTTTCAAAAGGGGTGGGCTAAACGTACCCCTCCTTTCTACTTGTCATACCCCCTCCCTGAAAAACGACTTTAAAATTTGTCAATTTCCCCCTTATAATTTTTCACATTTATCATATCGTTCAGCACACACATGAATATTAATTTAACGAACTTATCAATTCAAATCTTGTGTTCTCATGATCCATCAAAACAATTCTAATATTTATATTGATGAACATATAATAATTTCAACAGATAGTCATCGAAAAATATAATAATTCCAATGATTGAAAACTACGATGTGAAAATATAACCCTTGGTTTAAAAAAGCGCGCCTCAGGCGCGCTTTAAGCGTTTGAGGCGCGAGGCTCCAAGAAAAACGCTTTTTTTGCCAAAAAGCGCTGAACTACATGAAGCGCCGCCTCGGGCGCTTGAGGCGCGCGCTACTGTAGCGCTACAGTAGCGCCTCAGCCAAAAAAAACCTTTTAAAGTGCTTTATTTGGCCCGCTACAGTAGTGCCTCGTCGTTTTTATGTTTTGAATATGCTTTTTAAGTGTTCAAGTGTGTTTTATAATCATGTTTTTGTGCTCATGATTGATTAACATGTAGAAAATGTCATATTGACATATATAAATATTTTTTTATAATTTTTTTAATGCTATACGTGAAGCTCTCGCCTCGCGCTTTAAGCCCCGCGCTTCGGATTTTTGACCCAAAACGCCTCGGAGCGCCTCGCGCGTTTTTAAACCAAGATATAACCTATAAACTACTTCCCTAAGCAAATTACCTTTCAAGGTTTATTCTGTTCTCTATATGTATTAATATTAATTGTATATCACACATGCAGGTCTTTGAAATGATTTTGTAAATTTATATAATATATTAATATTATATCCCAAAGATAAATATTATAAATCACATGTACACGTACAGATCTCGGCTGACTTTGTAAATTTGTACAGTAATATATATATATATATATATATATATATATATATATATATATATATATATATATATAAATTTAGATTATATATATGAAATAATATATATAAATTTAGATTATATATCTGAAATTATGAAAAAGGATCTTGATAATCTTTATAAAATTATATAAATATAAATTCAAAATATTTATTGTCACACCCCAACCGATGGCGGAATCATCGAGGTGAGACTTAGTGGTAGATTGTTCAAAGACTTCATGACACTAGATTTTGTGACAATATAGTTTAAAGATAGAATTTCATTTATTGTCTAAAAATAGAAATACAAGTAGTTCATATAACAAAAAAATACAACAACAAGAATATGATAACTTGAACTAGAGTGAGTTTCTATGTCCAATCCTAAATAGTTTTCTTGAATGTCCTGCAATAAATATTTCCTGCAACATGTATAAAATATCCGTCAACACATAAAGCATTGGTGAGCATACTAGTTTTGACATACATACATAGTATAATAAAGTTTTGCTTATAGGCATATGCAAGAGAACCATACAAACGGCGACTAGCCACGAAGAATTTTGCTTAACATGACCCATGTAGGGGGCGGATAGCCAATCCTATAGCGCTATACATGCAAGGTGGGTTGTCAACTATATGAACATTTGTATGTTAGAGTAAATAATTCTACATAGCATAGCGTACAAGCATATAATAGACTTTAGATTGCGCATGATAGAATTTAGAATATGATAGACTTTAGACTAAGCATAATAGATTGCAGAGTTTAAAATCGTTTGAGTTTTGATAGTGATACATGTTGAGCCCCAAAGAATAAAGAATAAAAAAAAGGGGGGACAAGTATGAACTCACCTTAGGGTGCGTTATTTAGTTCCCAAAAACGGGTCTTGAGAATTGAAGATTTTAGCTCCGAATAACTAGAATTAGAAGGGAAAGCGTTTTAGGTTCAAGAGTTGGATTATTAGATTCAAGAGAGTCAAGCAAGCCTTTTAGGCGAACCAAAACACAAACCACCATAAAGGTGATTCGGATGGTCATGAGAGTCAAGTAGTGCCTTTAAGGCTAACCAAAACACAAACCACCATAAAGGTGATTCGGATGGTCAAGAGAGTCAAGTATTGGTAAGGTAGGGATGTATCCACAAACCTTCCAAAGATTAATAATAAACTAGTAAGATAGAAACTTGAAAGTATATGTTTATATTATTATATAGTATAATTCAGAGAACAACCACCTTTGGAACCTCTTTTAGGTGCTCTACCCTTATCACACTTTTGTGGATAAATATGGGGAAGATCCTAGAGGTTTTTCCAAAGGGTTAGAAAAAGAAAATAAGTGGAGAAAGAAGAATAAAGTTGGAGTTTATGAGAGAACTCACTTAGAAGTGGACTTCCACTCTTGGGATTTCTTTGGAGAATTGGGAGGTTTAGAGAGAATTTAGAAATGAGCAAGTGTTAGAATGGGTAGGAGTGGTGTATTTATAGTTGGGGTGAAGGGGTTGGGTATTTAATGAATTAATTAGGGTGGTTAGAAGTTAATTAGTGGGGATATATCTAAAAAGAAAATAAATAAATAAATAAATAAATAAATAAACAACCAAACGGATGTTGAAGTCAACATCTTCACATTCACGTTTTTTTATTATTTTTTTCTTTTTCTTTAATCTTAAATTTATATTATTAAAAGTATATTAGTTTTATAATAAAATAAATATATATTAAGATCTTAACTAAATGAGTTTCTTGTTATAACGCCTAAATTGATTAGGATAAATTATAACGACGACTCGTCATGAATAGGTAGGAGTAACATAAAAGAAAACGAATAAAGGCGAGCTTGGAATTTGTTAAGTATAGAATTTAAAATACATGAAAAGTAAAAATAACGCGATGTTATAGTCTCCCCTACTTTAGGAAATTTCGTCTCGAAATTTAATTAAGAGTCAACCTTTTGAAAAATATGTAAGTGGTTTGATATGGGTTTAATAAGAACACGAACTTGTTGGTTTATTATGTTTAAGTCAAATACGGTATCTAGGTACTGTGTGATAATTATGCTCGTAAGAGAAGTACTTTTTAAAATTTTAACCCAAGGTCGTACGTAGAAGTTTGAGAGTTTGACCGACTAAAGCATTTTTGTAAATAGTGAAGGAAGAGAGTACGCATATGGAGTTAATGCATCGAAATTTGGAAGGATAAGTAATTATGTGGTATGAAATAGTGAAAATTGAAGGTAGTTAAGTATATTGTATTGTCTATAGAAATTTTGGGGAAAAATAAGTAATTATACGGCATAACGTATATGAAATAGTAGAAATTTTTGGCTTGTAAAAGAGATGTCCTTGGATAATTGGGTCGAATAGTAAATATGTGAGCATAATAAGTGACTAGATGTTGGAATGGGTAGTTTTTAGTAAAAGATATTTGGTTTGCACAAGGACGAAAATTTTATTTGAAAAAGAAAACTTTTAGAAGTGATTAAATAAACGAGAAATTGGACCATTTGAAAACGGCTTTTTGGCGAAATAAATAATAGTTATTTATTTTTGAAATCCAGTGTATAATTAGTCAAGAAGATATAACAAAGTGAGAGGCAAATCTTGTTTTAAATGTATAAACGCTTTTAGAGGTTAAGGACAGAGCTTACAGGACTTAGAACGAGATCTTTGATAATGATAGGATTGCTGATTAAGCAAGGAAAGGCAAGAGGAAGGAAGCGAAGTTGATGGAGATTACAAGTATAGATTATTCGTAGCAAGGATGATATTGCATAGTAGAGAGTGTGGTTCAAAACAAGGTTATAATATGCATAACAGATAAATAATGTAAGCGTACTTAGACTAACAAACTATAATATAAACAGTATCGCAAAAGATAAATAGCGTAAGTGTTGGTCAAAATTTAAACTCGACACCCAAAACTTCTCATGGCATGAATAACTCTACTTTTGGTAGTATGACAGGACATTTATGTATAGGATGTACCGGCGGCGTATCCACCATGCCGTTATCATACCTCATTCGTGTTGTTATTCATGTCATGATAGGTTACACACACTGGGACTTGTTATGTTTTCCATACGCCCAATTTTTGTAATTACGTGTGCACCCGTAATTAGTCCAATTGTCGTATGGTCCACATAATTTGTCTTAGTTATGTGGGGGTCACTAGTGGACACAAAATACTTATACACGAAGGAAAAGACATTAAACTAAGGCATTAGACAGTTTTGATGTTGTAAACATAGCAAGCAACGTGACATGCAAACACATAATATGAAAAGGCATTAAGTAAGTTTTTTTTATCTATATATATATTTATTTTTGATGTTGTTAACCACACACGTTTTTGGCGTGGATGTATGGTTTCATGACATAATGGTGTAGACTTGTGCAAATGTGGTTACGTTCAGATGTATAAAATCAAACAAAAGCATAGACAGTTGGATTCCTAATGAAAATGCGTAAAATGTTTTGACTGTGGGCAACATAGAATTCGGGTTTATTACAAATTGAGTTTTATGGGTACACGAGCAATTTTAGTTTTTCAAGACTAAGGGTCAAGTTTGATGGTAGAAGAATTTAGTCCATTGGATGTTAAAGAAAAACGGATTTAATTTAAGTGGGGACAATTTAGTGTAAAAGTCTTACCGAAGAGGGACGTTTGATTTATGAAAAAAAAATCCATTTTATTAAGCGAGAAAAATAGTTTATTGACAATTTTAGTCTGGCGTTGATGAATATTTTGACTCGTTATACGATTTCAAGAGAAAAGGTTTTGGGATTATAAAGGAGTAGGTTATTTGATTTAGCGTGTCTTTGCTCACAAATCCTGTTTACAAAAGATTTTTTTTAAACACTTTTACCATTTAGAATCTTGTTTGTCATACAGACTCGACGCACACATTTGTTAGTGGTTTGAAGGTGAGGATTTTATAGAAGAATAGGCATCCTCTTAAAAATAGTAGGAAGGATTTTGTTCAAAAACTTTGAAAAAGATTGTGCGCGAGGAGAAAAGGGTTTTGCAATGTTTGAATTTTGCTGATAAATTATGATTGAAAACTAGGATAACGATGGTATTTCATAAAAAGAAAATTTCACATCCGAACAATTTCTTGAAAACATTACATAAGGAAATTCTCATTTTTTTAAAGAAAAGAAAAGTCAATCTTCTTTAGTGTGGTGAGTGGGTCTTATAGCATCGTAGATCACCATGGCAAGTCTTGGGCATTGGTTGCGCCCATGGGTTGGGTCGTTGCACTCGGAGCATATCCATCCATTGGCTTTAGTGAATAAGGTAGTACTAGTAGGTTGTTCGGGTCGTGGTTTAGTGGTGTGGCGACATGTTTTGGCTAAATGACCATATGCATCACAGTTGGCGCATATGCGGCATTGGGTGTGAGTGGGATGGTGATATTTACAACTGTCGCATAGCGGAAAGGTTCCACGGTACTGCTTTTTGTTGAAATTCAGAGTCTTAGGAGTTGTCAAAGTGTGGTTTCGTTTGAGGTTTTTGCGTTTTCGGTTATCCTTTTTTGTTTGTTTGGTAGGGGTATGGGTAGAAGGTTTAGTATCTACATGGTTTGTGCTATCCTGGATGGTATTGCCGGGGTTTGGAATTGGGTTTGTTGGTGTCTCTAGGTTAGGGAGGATCTTGACTAGTTCTTGGGCAATAAGACTTGCCAGTTGGTTGAGGTCGATGCTGTTGAGACGGGAAGACATCTACGAGAATTATGCATAGGAAAATTTGTATAAGCGTTTTTATACAAGGTGACTTTTGATTTAGAAAATAAGTTACTAGAATTTTGGTTAACAATGAAAAGCTTACGGGTAAGATTAGATCGGTGAAATTGATGCAAATTTAGATAAACAAATACATACGCTCAAGTTGTTGTCATAGATTTAGTATGCACGTTCAAGTTACACGTATAGAATGCAAGTTTCACATTGTTCAAATAGCGTAACACGTATGTATAAGCAAGTATAGTGCACTTAGTTAACATAAAGGAGTTTTGATTTACGTTGGTTGTGATTATTAGTATTGTTTGGAGATCGCGAGAGTAGATTGTAAATGCGAGTCTTGAGTTTGAGTGCGAGAGGATAAGGTACAATTTCAAGTAAATCGAATATATAATGAAAACATAGCATGAAAACAACATTGAAAGTAGTATTAGCATAAAAAGAGAGGCTTGTTTTAAACAAAACAATTGGAGTGTTCCGAAACGGAACTAAGACTAACCAAAGTGATTCGAATTTACCTTTGAGTTTGGAAACATGCTTTGGCCTAATAGGTGGAAATACTCTCGCCGAAACTTTCGGTTAACGGTATTCACCCTTCCAGTTACTACATGTTCCTTGTCATTAGTAAATTTGAGACTTTAGCGAGATTGAAAAAAAAAATCATGGATTGAAACTAATCGCTAAGTTGCAGATTTCACTCCTATCTTAGCGAGGTCATTTCTTTGAGTGTGGTTTGTACACTTTGTCCAATGTGGTAAGAAAATTAATTCTAACCTTCAATTGGTAAGTGTCCACTAGAACGAGAATTGTGAAATTTCCACCAAGGTGAGGATATCACTCCTATCTTGGTGTAGTTTCAAATCACAAAGATTTTACGCGGATTGAAAGTTATCATCAAAGTGAGGGTTTCACGCCTATTTTGGTGATTTCCTTTCGTTTGTGTTATACGAGCGTCTTCGAGTGTAGAGTAATCCACAAATAGGAAGGCAATTTTAAGGACCAAGAGGATGGAGTATAAGCAAGATAGGGAGAACAAGTATTTTAAGCATGATAAAAGGAATGGTCAAAAGGGTTCTTAACTATAGTCTAGGTCAAACATGGCAATTTTTCCTAGATCCCTATAGTCATGGCTCTGATACCAATCTGTCACACCCCAACCGATGGCGGAATCATCGAGGTGAGACTTAGTGGTAGATTGTTCAAAGACTTCATGACACTAGATTTTGTGACAATATAGTTTAAAGATAGAATTTCATTTATTGTCTAAAAATAGAAATACAAGTAGTTCATATAACAAAAAAATACAACAACAAGAATATGATAACTTGAACTAGAGTGAGTTTCTATGTCCAATCCTAAATAGTTTTCTTGAATGTCCTGCAATAAATATTTCCTGCAACATGTATAAAATATCCGTCAACACATAAAGCATTGGTGAGCATACTAGTTTTGACATACATACATAGTATAATAAAGTTTTGCTTATAGGCATATGCAAGAGAACCATACAAACGGCGACTAGCCACGAAGAATTTTGCTTAACATGACCCATGTAGGGGGCGGATAGCCAATCCTATAGCGCTATACATGCAAGGTGGGTTGTCAACTATATGAACATTTGTATGTTAGAGTAAATAATTCTACATAGCATAGCGTACAAGCATATAATAGACTTTAGATTGCGCATGATAGAATTTAGAATATGATAGACTTTAGACTAAGCATAATAGATTGCAGAGTTTAAAATCGTTTGAGTTTTGATAGTGATACATGTTGAGCCCCAAAGAATAAAGAATAAAAAAAAAGGGGGGACAAGTATGAACTCACCTTAGGGTGCGTTATTTAGTTCCCAAAAACGGGTCTTGAGAATTGAAGATTTTAGCTCCGAATAACTAGAATTAGAAGGGAAAGCGTTTTAGGTTCAAGAGTTGGATTATTAGATTCAAGAGAGTCAAGCAAGCCTTTTAGGCGAACCAAAACACAAACCACCATAAAGGTGATTCGGATGGTCATGAGAGTCAAGTAGTGCCTTTAAGGCTAACCAAAACACAAACCACCATAAAGGTGATTCGGATGGTCAAGAGAGTCAAGTATTGGTAAGGTAGGGATGTATCCACAAACCTTCCAAAGATTAATAATAAACTAGTAAGATAGAAACTTGAAAGTATATGTTTATATTATTATATAGTATAATTCAGAGAACAACCACCTTTGGAACCTCTTTTAGGTGCTCTACCCTTATCACACTTTTGTGGATAAATATGGGGAAGATCCTAGAGGTTTTTCCAAAGGGTTAGAAAAAGAAAATAAGTGGAGAAAGAAGAATAAAGTTGGAGTTTATGAGAGAACTCACTTAGAAGTGGACTTCCACTCTTGGGATTTCTTTGGAGAATTGGGAGGTTTAGAGAGAATTTAGAAATGAGCAAGTGTTAGAATGGGTAGGAGTGGTGTATTTATAGTTGGGGTGAAGGGGTTGGGTATTTAATGAATTAATTAGGGTGGTTAGAAGTTAATTAGTGGGGATATATCTAAAAAGAAAATAAATAAATAAATAAATAAATAAATAAACAACCAAACGGATGTTGAAGTCAACATCTTCACATTCACGTTTTTTTATTATTTTTTTCTTTTTCTTTAATCTTAAATTTATATTATTAAAAGTATATTAGTTTTATAATAAAATAAATATATATTAAGATCTTAACTAAATGAGTTTCTTGTTATAACGCCTAAATTGATTAGGATAAATTATAACGACGACTCGTCATGAATAGGTAGGAGTAACATAAAAGAAAACGAATAAAGGCGAGCTTGGAATTTGTTAAGTATAGAATTTAAAATACATGAAAAGTAAAAATAACGCGATGTTATATTTATGTAATAAAGTTTAGCAAAAAAGAAAGTAAAAGATTAAATTTGTATTATACAAAAACTTGAAGGGGGGAGTATATTTAGTAAAATTAATTTAAAAGGGGGTACGCTTAGCAGCCCCCATTATATATACATATTTATTACGTAACAAAAAGAATAAAATTATAGAAATATTATAATTTTTTAAATGTAGTCATTAAATGATCCAATAATAAAAAAAATGTACAACTTCTTTATTTTTAAATGTAGAAATATTATAATTGTTTAACCATCACCAGTCCTAGTATTGGTTCGAATCTTAAATAATTATTAAAATTAAATTAATTAATATTCTCCAATTAATAATAGTCATATATCACAACAAAAAAAGCATAACATTAACACAATATTAAATTGATTTTGTATAATACATAGAAATATATAAAAAATAAAACCATTATTCATGCAATTTCATAACACAATAACCAAAAAACTTAAGTTCATAAACCAAACACGCAAATACCAAACACAAGTTCATAACATAATAAAAAACATCCTAAAAAAAACCTTCATTTCAAATCATTCTTCATCGCTTGAAATTTCCACGCTCAAATCAACAACGTCCAGTTTATTTGCGCCATTATCCTGTATAAAAATTATATATCAAAGAAAACATTTAAGATTAAAAAACATAATAAGAAGAATTAACTGTTTGTATATATATATATATATAAACAACTTTTATAATACCTGCGCACTAAACATTTTTTCCTCAAGCTTGGACAACACATTTTTATCATCAGCGATACTGCTAACGGTGTAAATTTCAGAAAATGTTTTTAAATTTGTTTCTGTGATTTCAATTTTAAACCCAAGCCACCTATCTTTAATTAAATAAAATTCATCAGGAAACCGAACATAATCGCCAACATGTGAAGGAGAAAATTTGGTAATTAGATAATAAAAAATAATAAAATAATTAATAAAAATAATAAAGCTAAAACGCACGGTATTATCTCTCAACATATCTTCAATATCAATTGGAACCAATTTACAAACATCTTCATGGGACAATATTAGCATGACTTCATCGCTAATATCTTGTACCAAAATTTGTATTTTAAACCTGAAAAAATAAAAGGAATTCAAATCAAATTTAAGTTTTAGCATTGAATTTTTTTTTTTTTGTTAAAGTAAAAAACAAATTATTTTGAGGCGTTAAATATAAAAGTTAGGGAAAAACCTTGGGAGTGCTTGAACTTCATTTTCAATACAATTGATGTTGTTGCAAAGGTATTTTGGTTTTATTTCATACCCTCCTTTGCCATCATTAGTATTAATCACAATGTAGTCTGTGCTTACTTTGTCATGGCATTTCGAGCATGCCATATGGTACCAACCATAATCTTTATACACATTTGTGATTTTACCAAAAACAATAAGACTCGTTTCATGTTGCGCTTCCCACACATCGCCGATTAGGCTAAATGTGTTATTTGTTAGAAATTCATTATTAGAGTCCATGATCATTGAACTATGTAAAAGAGAATTAGAAAGAAAAAAAATTAATAAATTAGTAAAATAATATATGTGGGGAAATAAAATTATCATGAAGTAAAATTGTAAAAATATTAAAACAAACAATACCATGTGAATTCTTTAGGTTTGCATTTGTAAGTTTGTTGATGCTTCTTATCTTTTTTGTTTGCATATGAGTCATTCTAGTATTTCAACATGTATTTATAATAAAATTTACAAATATGTATTTTTAGAATGGACAAATTTACAGCAAATTTGTAATAATGGTGTAGTGATGAAGAAAGGTATGTCAACCAATTTGTAATAAAGGTATGTCGCGGGTCTCTAATTTGTACTATAATTTTTAAAGTTGGTCTACTAATGGCATAGTAGTGGGTTTATTTTTATTTTTTTTGGACTAAAAAAATTGTTAGTAAAATGCGCCCCTTTTAAAGATGGAGCGAAATTTTGGAGAATTTTATTGAAATGTATGAAAGAATATAGAATTTCATAAAATCAGTCCAATGTGTTTTTATGTTCAAAAAAATGGAAAGTGATAATAGTGGGCGACATTTTAGCCGAGTGGTCAAACATATTGATTGGATATTTTAATGCATTTTTGGGCGATATAAATACCCGGGTCAACATTTCACTCGGGTTAAAACATGGGTATGGATATTAGGATGTATGATTGCCATGTGGATTTGTAGGATGGAGCTCTAGTAAGGGGACAAGTGTCCCCTAGTTACTCATTTATTAGTAGAGGTAGATACTAGCTTTTCTCCCGAGAGTGTCCTGGGGTTAGAAAAATATAACCATTACTAACTGATTACCCCGGGAGTATCCCGGGGTTGAAAAATCTAATACGGCTTAATAAAAAAGGATAAAAGAAGTAAACAATCTCAACCACTTTTAATGCTAAAGAAAGTTGTTCAAATGTTTATACTACGAAAAGGGGCTCTCATGCTGCGTTCCCAACAGATTAAAAAAAATCTCAACCTCTTTTAATGCTAAGCATATCGTTATAGCACATGAACATGGGCAATTCATATATGTAATAGTAGGTTTAAAAACATATATACTATCATAACACGATTAGGACTTGCATATATATTATTAATAAATCACCTAAACACATGTGTTTTTTTTCTACATGAACAAAAACTCACTAAAAAAACATTTTTTTTTCGTTTTTTTGTATAGCACTATGGTGCTCGTTGGAAAGATAATAAAGCGATCGTTAATTTGTTGTAAATTTTTTTTTTCAAAAAAAATGTCATACATAAAAGTTACTAATATTTAAAAATTGTGAGTGAAAAATAAGAAAAAAAATAAAGATAAAAATATTAATTAAAATATTTGAAATTTAAAAATAATAATTAATATTTAAAATATGAGAGGAAAATAAGGAAAAGATATTAATTAACATATTTAAAATTTTAAGATAATATAGATATAGATTTTATTTAAAAAAGAAAATAAAAATTTTAGAAATTTTTATTTTATTTAAAATAATAAATTCAATACTATCACCTCAAAGTGTCACATGGCACCCTTAATTGAATGCCACCTTATAGAAATTCAATTCTTTTATTATAAGTTATAGATAATCATACTAATACTAATAGTAATCATTATTACTCTTGTAATTAAATAAATAAAAAAAATAACTTTGCTATAAGGTGACACCATGTGTTGCAGTGTTGCGCGATTCTTTCTCCTAGCTTCTCTTGATGAAGTATACCTGGTTTAAAAGAAAAAAACATGATTAATGAATAACCTGAACACTTTGTGTTTTTTTCCTGTATGAACGAAACCCCATAAAAAATAGTTGTTTTTTCTCCGTTTTTTATATAGCACTATGGTACTCGTTGGAAAGATAATAAAACGCTCGTTAATTTGGTGTAATTTTTTTCTTTAAAAAATCTCATATATAAAAGATATTAACGTTTAAAAATGATGGGAGGAAACATTAGAGAGAAAAATCTAAATTTTTTTTTAAGTTGTTAAAGAGATTAGGGTTAGATAAGTGTAGGAGAATGGATGAAAACAAAATAAAAAAATAAATTAAAAACTCTCACCTCAACGTGCCACGTGGCAGCCTCCATTGAATGACACCTCATCAATATTCAATTATTTTATTATAAGTTATAGATTATAGATATTTTTTTTGGACTGCATTAATTAAAGTCTGCCCTTTACGTTTAAAATTGATGGGTTATGTATTTTATTTTTTAAAATCATACACGTTTTGTCCTTTAGCCCTAACTTAGTTAGATTTTAACGTTGATATGAGGGTAAATCTGCCTTTTTATCTCTACTACATTATAAAGAGAGAGCAATGGACAAAGATGTCCAACTTGGCAAAGTTAAGATGGGAGATTAAAAGTCACATGCTTTAAACCTCAAATGTCATACAAACCTCCCCCAAATTTCCCTTATGCTTTGGTTGTTGTACATACAATGCCTCACTTCAGAACTCACCCCATATGTATACTAACTTTGAGACTTACCCATAAAAAAGCATTGCTGCTACTACCACTAATTATTACCACGTAACGCACTAAATGTCATCCACTACCCAATATATACTTCTAGAATAACGCCTTCATCCTAACAAATCAAAGTTTGATAATGTTACAAATTTAATTACTCTGTTTACATTTTGCATATACAACAACTATAAATCTAACACATTACACTACACCATGACCCATAAACAAAAATTACCATTAACATAAACTTTTATCGTTGCCTTAACGCGTTTGACGGATTACAACCTTAGTTTGCATCAAAGGCGTTTTTTTAACTTTGTTTTGAGGAAAAAAAGTGTAACAAACTAATATGACGTTGCATAGGTATGCAAAAAACACAAGCAAATATATTGAGGTTTATTTTGTAATTTCAATATCACACAAGTAAGCCTAATAAAACATTTTAGGTTATTTCATATACATCGTTTCGCATTCGAAGACAATATGTTTTTACACTTTTCCTATAACTTGGTGGGCTAACACGGCTACACTTGTGCATTGTTCAAAAAAAATATTTATTTTAACTGTCCTGCAGCAACGAGCGGGTTTCCCACTAGTGTTTCTAAGGACTATTTATGTAACTAAATGCTATAATGACCACCACCTCAAAGAAACCAACATCTCCATCACCATAATCGTCGCAAAAAAACAACCTCACGCGCCAACCGGAACCATCGTCATCTCTACGCGACAGGGGTTTTCAGATCTGAACAAGGGTGGGGTTTCTCTCTCTCTTTCTCTCTCTCTCTCTCTATCTATCTCTATCTCTCTCCCTCTCATACTTGTTCTTTGTCTCTCTTTTTCTGTTTCCCCCCTCTCTCTCCCTCTCTCAGACTTGGGGTCTGTTTGATAGCCTCTTAATAAAGCTCTGAATGGTTCAGCATTCAGACTGTTTGTTTCAACCTAAAAAAGGCTCTGAATGGAATGGTTAAGAGCTTAACCATTCAGACTTGGTGCATAGCGGAACCATTCAGCACTTAATCATTAAGAGTCTCTTAACCATTCAGACCTCTTAATGATTCAACACTAAATCAACTAAACGACCCCTTGCTCTTTTTAATTTTTCATAAAAGAAAATGAGGTGGTGGGCTGGTTGAGGTAGTGGTGGTTGGCTGGTAGTAGCAGTGGTAGTGGCTGGCTGAATATACAGAGATAAAGAACGTGCGTTTTTTGGGAAAGAGACACGGGTAAGAAGACCAATTTACCCTTCACTTAACGGTTAAAACTAACTTGGTTAGGATCAAAGGACATATCGTGTATGATTTTGAAACATAAAGTACATAACCAATCAATTTTAAACGTAAAGGGCATGCTTTGTAATTGATTACAAAGATAAAGGATAAAACTTGTAATTCAGTCTTTTTTAGCATCTTTCCGCGTTCCGGAAGGCACCTCTCTCTTTTAAGAGGACTCGCGGCATGTTAAGCCCTTGTTTTATTTTCGTTGCAATTAAGCACACCTCCATAACTTTGTCTAACCTATCCCGCTAAGTCTAACAGTGTGCCCCTCTCGTGAAGAGCAGTTTAGTCCTTTTACATCAAACCACCACACATGTCTTTCTCAAACTCTTCTCGTCATTGCATCATGTTTGTTTTAGTCTATGTTTTGAGATAAAGTTTATATCAAAAGGTAATAACAAATGCATTACAAGTGAATATTTGAATTTATGTATTCATTTTTCTTAAATAAAAAGATAATTAAAAACTAAAGGGGTGATTGATTAGTTACTGTTTACCTTGAAAAATAGAAGGTGAGACATGGAGACATGGGATGTGATGTAGATTGTTAAGTGATTTTTAAAAAAGAAAATATATTAATAATAAAGATAAGGAGGGTTATGATGGATGTGATCTGAATGCTCTGTCTTCTGGATCGCGACGTGGTAGACCACCTTGCGATGTGAGTGGAGTCCAGCCACCGGTCATTGTGCCTTGGTCCATGCACACAAACATGATCCGAACCGCTGGAGTGAGGTCTCATCTGACCATTTGAGGATATTTTTTAAAAAAATACCATAAAATACACCCCAATAGTTATATTTGTTAATATAACAATATAAAATGGGAAAATCACAGAAATGGCCATTGACCGGGTCAATTTACGAAAATAGCCAGTGGAAGCGTCTCGGGTGAGACTGGACAGTCGGTGTTAAGCACACTGAGAACTATTGTTACATAAAACGAGGCCTTCCTCTTCGGATATGCCGCAGTGGTCGACGTGTGCAAGGTATCAGATCCATGAACAATGGATCTTTGTCTATGTAGATCACATACATCATTCTAAATAATGATTCAAATCAAGTGAACCTTGGAATATCCTATCAATCCTTCGGCCCACATCCCTTGCTGCTACCACCACCACCCGAGGAAACATCTAACATTAGGATCTAGTCTTCAATAGTTGGTTAGACATTTACGTTGTGTTCCCGAGTTTCATTAAAGGAAGGAAAAGAAAGGAAAACAAATGGTGTGTTCCCGAGTTTCATTAAAGGAAGGAAAAGAAAGGAAATGGAAGGAAATAGAAGGAAAGCTAGTCTAACATTAGGATCTGGTCTTCAATAGGTGGTTAGACATTTAGTATTACAACACAAGTGGTGTTATTGTGTTTAGTTTGTTTGATAATTATGTCAGTTATGTAACAACTTTATAAGAATTATGTCCACGTTTTAGTTATGAATTAGTGATATCTATGATTTATGTATGGGACATTTATTTATTTATTTATTTATTTTTCCAGTCCTGTCATGTGCACAAACTTAAAATAATCATTATATTAGAAAAAATACGTCAAGCCATCGCTGAGTGATGACGTGGGCACCACATTTCTCTAAGGAAATTATGCGGAGAAAGTAAAGTTACGTTTACATCAACCCATCGCAGAGTGATGACGTGGCCGCTACATCACCGTTAGGAAAATATGCGGAAAATGTAAAGTTAGCTTTACTTCAAGCCATCGCAGAGTGATGACGTGGCACCACATTTGTCTAAGTAAATTATGCGGAGATCGTAAAGTTACGTTTACGTCAAGCCATTGCAGAGTGATGACGTGGCCACCACATTTCTCTAAGGAAATTATGCGGAGAGCTTAAAGTTGTTTACTCCAAGCCATCGCAGAGTGATGACGTGGCCACTACATGACTGTTTGGAAAATATGCGGAGAACGTAAAGTTAGATTTACGTCAAGCCATCGCAGAGTAATGGCGTGGCTAGCGCATCACTGTAAGGAAAATATGCGGAGAACGTAAATTTATGATGACGTTGCCTCCGCAGTATAAGGAAAATGTGTTGGTGCTTTACATTGGTCTCGATGATGGCCATAACTTTTACAACGACTACAGTACACTGGTGTAGGTTCCTCACCTCACGATAAGATTCTAGTGTTCTTACGAGGATGACCTGATTGTCGTTTTGTAATGTGTGGTGGTTGTAAATGTATTATGTCATCGGGTGTCTCCCATTCAGACATGTGGGGTAGGGGATAGATCACCTCCTCATATGTTTTTTTGTATAGCTCATTGCTGTACCAACGAGAAGTATAATGACTACAATCATTTTCTTTTAAGAATCTTGATACCGAAATCATGTGCCCACATGGGAAACCAGATATCTGAGGCACCCGACAACTGCATGTTTGATTCAGCATATCAACGAGGCCATTTTTCTTACCATCTTCAACCTGAAAACTGTAAAGCGCAACACCATAAACAGTCCACGTCCTAGACCCTTTAATTTTTTTCTGAATTTTTCTCACCCCGAAGGGAGTAAGTACGTGGGTGTTTTTGATACCCTCCTTTCGACGTTGATAATACCATTGCTGAAGTTTTTGTCTAAAGAATTCAACAAGGTGGGTGATCGGATTTTTTCTTGCATGCTTGCATAATGCGTTTATTGACTCTGCACTGTTTGATGTCATATAATGATACCTTTTACCCGTGCAGTGTGATCTTGTCCACTTGCTAAATCCGATATTTAACAAAGTATTTCTGACTCGCGGGACCGCTGCACACAACGAATTGAAGTTATCATCAAAATCAGATAGTCGATAAGCTTTACACGTTTTCCACCAAAGGTCCTTTAATTCCTTCTTTTTATCTGAGGGTAGGTTTAAATTGACCATAAGATGACGACAACACAACCCGTGAAAAGCACGGGGAAAAACAGTACGTATCGCCAGGTCTATGGAATTCGCGCGATCGGAAATAATCGCCAGATCTTGAGGTTCGCCAATACACTCTTTAAGCCTAGACAAGAACCATATCCAACTTTCACCATCTTTAGATTTCCCGATACCGAACGCAACCGGTAAGATTTGGTTGTTACCGTCCATTCCAACAGCAAGAAACAACGTTCCTTTAAACTCACCTCGCAGGTGCGCGACGTCTATAATTATCATTGGTCTTAAACAATGAATAAAACTCCTGATCTGTAACAAATTTAAAAAAAAAAACAAATAGTTAGTTTTATAAAAAAAGTAAACTTGTAAGAAATTGTAAAAAGTTTGATACTAACAGCAGCACCAATGGAAACAAAAAGAAATTCAAACCGACTCTCCTCATCAGTGCGGATGTGAATAATTGACCCCGGATTCGTCCTTTCCAAATTGTAGCAATAAAGCGGGAGCTCAGCAAAAGAATCTTTGTTGTTTCCTTGCAAAAGTCCAAGCGCGTAACACTTCCCACGCCATGCTTGAGAGTAACTTATGTCCACGTGAAAACAGTACGTATCGCCAGGTCTATGGAATTCGCGCGATCGGAAATAATCGCCAGATCTTGAGGTTCGCCAATACACTCTTTAAGCCTAGACAAGAACCATATCCAACTTTCACCATCTTCAGATTTCCCGATACCGAACGCAACCGGTAAGATTTGGTTGTTACCGTCCATTCCAACAGCAAGAAACAACGTTCCTTTAAACTCACCTCGCAGGTGCGCGACGTCTATAATTATCATTGGTCTTAAACAATGAATAAAACTCCTGATCTGTAACAAATTTAAAAAAAAAAACAAATAGTTAGTTTTATAAAAAAAGTAAACTTGTAAGAAATTGTAAAAAGTTTGATACTAACAGCAGCACCAATGGAAACAAAAAGAAATTCAAACCGACTCTCCTCATCAGTGCGGATGTGAATAATTGACCCCGGATTCGTCCTTTCCAAATTGTAGCAATAAAGCGGGAGCTCAGCAAAAGAATCTTTGTTGTTTCCTTGCAAAAGTCCAAGCGCGTAACACTTCCCACGCCATGCTTGAGAGTAACTTATGTCCACGTGAAAACAGTACGTATCGCCAGGTCTATGGAATTCGCGCGATCGGAAATAATCGCCAGATCTTGAGGTTCGCCAATACACTCTTTAAGCCTAGACAAGAACCATATCCAACTTTCACCATCTTCAGATTTCCCGATACCGAACGCAACCGGTAAGATTTGGTTGTTACCGTCCATTCCAACAGCAAGAAACAACGTTCCTTTAAACTCACCTCGCAGGTGCGCGACGTCTATAATTATCATTGGTCTTAAACAATGAATAAAACTCCTGATCTGTAACAAATTTAAAAAAAAAAACAAATAGTTAGTTTTATAAAAAAAGTAAACTTGTAAGAAATTGTAAAAAGTTTGATACTAACAGCAGCACCAATGGAAACAAAAAGAAATTCAAACCGACTCTCCTCATCAGTGCGGATGTGAATAATTGACCCCGGATTCGTCCTTTCCAAATTGTAGCAATAAAGCGGGAGCTCAGCAAAAGAATCTTTGTTGTTTCCTTGCAAAAGTCCAAGCGCGTAACACTTCCCACGCCATGCTTGAGAGTAACTTATGTCCACGTGAAAACAGTACGTATCGCCAGGTCTATGGAATTCGCGCGATCAGAAATAATCGCCAGATCTTGAGGTTCGCCAATACACTCTTTAAGCCTAGACAAGAACCATATCCAACTTTCACCATCTTCAGATTTCCCGATACCGAACGCAACCGGTAAGATTTGGTTGTTACCGTCCATTCCAACAGCAAGAAACAACGTTCCTTTAAACTCACCTCGCAGGTGCGCGACGTCTATAATTATCATTGGTCTTAAACAATGAATAAAACTCCTGATCTGTAACAAATTAAAAAAAAAAACAAATAGTTAGTTTTATAAAAAAAGTAAACTTGTAAGAAATTGTAAAAAGTTTGATACTAACAGCAGCACCAATGGAAACAAAAAGAAATTCAAACCGACTCTCCTCATCAGTGCGGATGTGAATAATTGACCCCGGATTCGTCCTTTCCAAATTGTAGCAATAAAGCGGGAGCTCAGCAAAAGAATCTTTGTTGTTTCCTTGCAAAAGTCCAAGCGCGTAACACTTCCCACGCCATGCTTGAGAGTAACTTATGTCCACGTGAAATCTGTGTCGGAAATCTAGGACAATTTCTTTACCACGATACACACGACCACTATCTCTCAACTGGTCTTTTAATACGTTGCCAACAACTTTTGGGTTAGCTTGACAAAGATGAGGGTGAGTTTGAGTCTTCGAACATGTGTGATTATCATTAAAATACTTAACAAAAAACATTTCACAACCTGGGAAGGCATATGCCCTAAAACGCCAATCACAAACCTCAATGGAACATGATGCCTCATAACGTGTTTTACTGGATCTTTCTACTTTATAAGAGAAACATTCTGATAAACACAATTTCCCCAACTCAAGTTTCATTTCGTCTTTGTCGCAAAATACATAACCTTCAGGAAAACGACCAGACGACACAACTTTTCTTTTTCCTAGACAACTATGTGGGGTTGCGTTTTCATTTGAAAAAGCATTTAAATCAGGAGTAATGTCACACCCTCAAAATCCACTTGCGGAGTTTTACCGCGAGGCGCATGACAAACCAGGATCCAAACCAACGATCACAATAAACAAGTCTAAATGAACATAAATGCAATTTCAAAACATAGTTTAAAATCCCTGTTTACAGCGGAAGCTTATTCAAAACAATTATTCAATAATAAACCAATAGTTCAACGTTCAAAAGACCATGCAACCCTAGTAAGACGCCGTGCAGACGCGTGCGCCCTAGTTCCATTCGTGCTACCTTAGCGACCTGAGAAAACATGTAAAAGTTTACGTCAGCACAAAAATGCTGGTGAGTTTACAGGTTTTGTATCCAAGTACCAAGTCCACCTGTCCATACTATAATAATCGAAAACCAGTATACGCTAGCTAGGCGTACGTTTTGTTACTACCACGATTGGAAAACCATTACTAACTCGAATACCAGATGTTGTGCCCGAATAGTTCCAAATGTTCCTGTTGTTCCTGTTTGAGACAATATGCACTCGCCCGGCCCTCCAAGCCGACGAGCGGGGTTGGTCACTCCCAATAGCGCTATTCACATTTCCCCGTTGTGCAAACCCGCACATTCATGGTTCCCCCCGGGACTTCCAAAGATCGTGTAGTACACAATAGAAACCCATAGTATGACAGTAGTTACCAAATAATCATTTTAACACATGTTTTCTCCCCCGAAAGTATAAAACCAGTTTAAAAGAGGGGCCGTAAACTCACCTTAAATTGCGTTACTCCTTAACCCGAGTAAACCCAGCTGCTATGCTAGTCCCGTAAGCGGCGACCTAACATACGACAGTTACAAGTACTTAGACTAATAACCCGCAGGCTAATTAGTCCCTAGATGTCCAGACCATAACCAAGTTCGTTTGAAAACACCGTGACTGTTTAACCGACCCAAAGTACAAGACTCGACATCCCATTGGTGACCCGAGACTCCCCGTGTTATGTTTACGCTCCAAAACATACAATAACGCAAGTACACTTAACATACGTTAACGCACAACAAATTATAGTACATAGTTCACGTATCACCGAAATACATCCAAATATATGTTACCAAGTTATTAGACATGTTACGGGGTTCCTAGCATGTTACTACATGTTAAATCGGGTCTCGGAATGCTAATTTACACTTACAGCAGCAGTACACGCGATTAGGAAAAGTCAACTAGCAATTAGGTTGGTCAACTAGCAATTAGAAACCCTACTCGCCTCTATTATAGGCGATTAGGAGCTACTCCCCTGAACTTACTAGCAATTAGGGCTATTCACATGAACTTATAGGCAATTAGGGCTATTCACATGAACTTACTAGCAATTAGGGCTAATCACCTGATCTTACACAAGAGTAGACCTCTACTCGCCTATAATATGGGCGATTAGCACCCTACTCGCCTATAACATAGGCGATTAGGAATGCTACTCGCCTGTAACCTTGCTGTTCCGGTTTTTCGCGCGTTTAACGCTCCAAATCAGATCCAGAACGTGTGTAACCACCCAATATCATCCCAAACACTATCCTAAACATGTTTAACCCAAAATCCTTCGTTTAACCTCGTATAATCAGTCCTGCATGCAACCAAGTAATCCAAAACACCATTCACATAGCATGCAACATCATACTAACACGCGTAATCATAACCCTAATATCCAATTACTGAGATTCCTATTATCATAATATCAATATCAATACTGATCTATCATAATAACATATCAAATCATCATCATGAATCATAAAAACCCTAGCTTTCTAATCATACACACTCATAATGCATGCATATTAGTTATAATCCGATTAACAATCCTTATTGACGATTTTCAGAAAGCTTTTTCGTTTAAGAACAGGTCTGGACCATTAGGGATTGATTAAAAACGTTTATAAAGAGTTATGGATGAAAATCAAACCTTAGGATTATGAAAATATGATGATTCAAGCTTGAAACCTTGAGTTTTGATCAAAAATCGCCTTCCAGAGGTTGTTTATGTGTTGGGGCGGGTTATGGGACGACTAGGGTTGGTATAATGAAGTTTAGGAGGTTAAGTATGGTATTTATAGTCGTTTTTAGTCGTCCAGCCCGTTACTAGCGAGTATGCAGCAGTTTCAGGCGATTAGGAATCCTAATCGCCTGATTGTTCAGGCAATTGGGGCCTACTCGCCCTTAGCTATACACGAGTAGGGCCCTACTCGCCCTTAGGGTCCCCTACTCGCCTCCCCTATAGGTGATTAGGCCTCCTACTCGCCTATAGGGGTTGGTTTTGTGCGTTTTGCGCGTTAAACCCCGTTTTAACATATGTTAATGCATATTCACGTACCGACAAGTCACATAATGATTGTAAACACATAACACAAGTAAATACACATATTTACACTCGTTCACCAATTCCCGGGACTCGAGACTCGTACGTTCCGTATGCCCTGACGATCCTACAAATCGTCACCGTTTGTACACTTGGTTAAGGACTGACATCTAACGAACCTCTAGACCAACATCCAATGATCTTCTAGACTAACCAATAGTTCCCGAACCATAACCCGACTTAACTAACCCAGTTAAGTACAATATACGCGTGACTCGCTAAGGTAGACTTTCATCTAGACAACGTTGTTAACCAGAATTTGCCGGGTGTCACATCATCCCCACGTTAAAAGAATTTCCGTCCCGAAAATTGCACAAGCACCAAAAGAACAAAGGAAATAATGAAGGAAACAAACAAAAAGATAGAAACCAAAAGAGAGAGATTTACCCGAGTTGTCACATCATCCCCACGTTAAAAGGAATCTCGCCCCGAGATTCATTCAGCTGCAGAAGAGACATATCTCGACTCGAATGCTTCCTTAGGAAAGAGATGAGGATACTTAGACTTCATCTGATCCTCCCGTTCCCATGTATATTCCGGTCCCCGGTCCGAGTTCCACCGAACCTTAACGATACGAATCTTGCTGTGACGCAGGCTACGAATCTTGTAATCAAGGATCTCTACAGGTTCTTCCACAATCCGAAGACGATCATCAACCTTGATCTCTTCTAGTGGAACGATGAGAGACTCGTCAGCCAGACACTTCTTCAAGTTTGACACGTGAAAGACGTTATGTACGTTACCGAGCTCCGTCGGTAGATCAAGTCGATATGCCACCGGTCCAATCCGTTCCAGGATCGTAAATGGGCCGACATACCGCGGATTGAGTTTGCCACGCTTCCCAAAGCGTATGACGCCCTTCCACGGCGAGACTTTTAGAAGTACCTTGTCATTGACTTGGAATTCCAGTGGTTTGCGACGCTGATCAGCATAACTCTTTTGCCGGTCCCGTGCCGCCGCCAACCGATTTCGAATCTGTACGATCTTTTCCGAAGTTTCGTACACTAGTTCAGGCCCAGTGAGTTGACTCTCACCCACTTCAGCCCAACAAAGAGGAGAACGGCATTTCCGTCCGTACAGTGCTTCGAACGGAGCAGCCTTGATGCTCGTGTGATAACTGTTATTATACGAGAATTCTACTAACGGCAGATGAGCTTCCCAACCTTTTCCAAAATCGATCACACATGCCCGCAGCATGTCTTCTAAAGTTTGAATTGTGCGCTCACTCTGACCGTCAGTCTGTGGATGGTAAGCCGTACTCATGTCTAGTTGGGTACCCAAAGCCTTGTGCAAAGACTTCCAGAAGTGAGAAGTAAAATGGGAGTCACGATCCGAGATAATAGAAACTGGTACCCCGTGCTTAGAAACAACTTCCTTCAAGTAAAGGCGAGCCAAACGATCCATGGTGTCGGTCTCCTTAATAGCAAGAAAATGAGCTGATTTCGTCAACCGATCGACAATCACCCATATCTTGTCATTCCCGCTTGGTGATTTAGGAAGTTGTGTGACAAAATCCATAGTAATCCGTTCCCATTTCCATTCCGGAATTTCAGGTTGTTGCAAGAGACCCGACGGTTTCTGGTATTCCACCTTGACCTTAGCACAGGTCAAGCATTTGCTCACGTATGAGGCTATGTCCGACCTCATGTTTGGCCACCAGTAAAGCACCTTCAGATCTTGGTACATCTTATCCGAACCAGGATGAATAGAATACCGGGACTTATGAGCCTCATCAAGGACAAGCTCCCGCAGTCCCCCGAACAAAGGAACCCATATACGTTCTGCGAAATAGTGCAGGCCATCAGGCCTTCGCTCTAGGTGCTTGTCGGCACCGTGCATAGTTTCAGCCTTAAGGTTTTCCTCCTTCAAAGCTTCCAACTGGGCAGAACGGAGTTGATCAGGTAACGACGAATGGATAGTGAGTTGCAACGCCCGAACGCGACGAGGTTTAGTTGATTCCTTCCTGCTCAAGGCGTCTGCTACAACATTCGCCTTGCCAGGATGGTACTTAATAGCACAATCATAGTCGTTCAAAAGTTCAATCCAGCGACGCTGCCGTATGTTCAAGTGTTGTTGGTCGAAAATGTGTTGGAGACTCTTGTGATCGGTGTAAATGGTGCATTTGGTACCGTACAAGTAATGTCTCCAAATTTTCAACGCGAACACCACTGCACCCAACTCTAAATCATGAGTTGTGTAGTTCTTCTCGTGCACTTTGAGTTGACGAGAAGCATACGCAATCACTTTCTCGCGTTGCATCAACACGCAACCGAGACCATGAATGGAAGCATCACAGTAAACAACAAAATCATCAGGACCCTCAGGTAAAGACAAAATAGGAGCAGAACATAGTTTAGACTTTAGTTCCTCAAACGCGGACTCTTGTGGTTCACCCCAGTCGAACTTCCTATCCTTCTGAGTGAGAGTGGTGAGGGGTTGAGCAATCTTCGAGAACCCCTGAATGAAACGACGATAATAGCCCGCAAGGCCTAGGAATTGCCGCACCTCAGTTGGCGTCTTTGGTGCTCCCCAGTCCTTGATCGCTTCGATCTTAGCTGGATCGACATGAATCCCTAGTTCATTAACCACATGTCCTAGGAATTGAACTTCGCGTAACCAAAAGTCACACTTTGAGAACTTGGCGTAAAGTTGTTCCCGTCGCAAAAGTTCCAAAACTAACCGCAGTTGTTCCCCGTGTTCGGTCTCGTTCTTAGAGTAGATCAGAATGTCATCAATAAACACAATGACAAACTTGTCCAGATACGGTTTACAGACGCGGTTCATCAAATCCATGAAAACCGCCGGTGCGTTCGTGAGACCGAAAGGCATGACCAAGAATTCGAAATGGCCATAACGTGTTCGAAAAGCAGTCTTTGCAACGTCAGCCTCCCTGACGCGCAGCTGGTGATAACCGGACCTTAAGTCGATCTTGGAATAATAACTAGAACCCTGAAGCTGGTCGAATAGATCATCGATACGTGGAAGAGGATAACGGTTCTTGATGGTCAATTTGTTCAGTTCTCTGTAGTCCACACACAATCGGAAACTTCCATCCTTCTTCTTAACAAATAAAATCGGGGCTCCCCAAGGGGAAGAACTTGGCCGGATGAAACCCTTGTCCAAGAGTTCCTGTAACTGACTAGACAATTCCTGCATCTCGGGAGGTGCAAGACGGTAGGGGGCCCGAGCAATAGGAGCAGCCCCTGGTACAAGATCAATACCGAACTCGACTTGACGATGAGGAGGAAGACCAGATAAATCATCGGGAAAAACATCAGGAAACTCGCGTACCACCGGGATGTCGTCGATCTTCTTCTCATCAACAGAGGAAACAGATAAAAGCGCCAAAACAGCTGGATAACCCTTTCGAAGACACTTAAGGGCTTTCATGCTAGAGATGATGTTTAGCGGAACACCACCCTTGATACCGTACACAGAAAGAAATTCTCCATCAGGGAGAGGAATCCGAATAACCTTATCGTAACAGACGATCTCCGCGCGATACAAAGATAACCAATCCATTCCTACCACAACGTCAAAACTACCCAAAGGTACCGGCATAAGGTCGATGGGGAACGATAAACCCGACAACTCTAATTGACACTCCCGTAGGACACTAGTAGCTTCAATCGTTTTACCGTCAGCCAACTCAATAATATACTTGGCCTCTAATGGTACGGGTACTACATCTAGCAGTCGACTAACATCCATGGATACGAAACTCTTGTCGGCACCAGAATCAAATAACACGCTAACAGAACGATTATTGAGAAGAAACGTACCGGTGACTGTGTCAGGGTCCTGTCTAGCCTCAGCAGCTCCAATGACGAAGGCACGTGCATTTCTGCCGCCGCCCCCGTTGTTCCCATTCCCGTTGTTCCCACCCTGCTTCAGTTTTGGGCAATCCTTCTTGTAATGCCCAGTGTCACCACAGTTGTAGCATCCTTGTTTCCCTGTAGTCCCCTGAGTAGTCGGAGCTGAGCTGTTAGTCGGAGCCTGAGTCGATGGAAGTGTAACCCGACAATCTTTAGCATAATGCCCAATTCGCTGGCAGCGGTGACAACGGTTACTGTCGCAGTTCCCTTGATGATGGCGTCCACACTTGTTACATTTGGGCAGTTTTCCCGCATAACCACCCTGCTTGTTACCCGAAGAAGATGAACCCCCATTATCAAACCTTTTACCCTGCTGTGCTGACCCAGATCCTTTCCCGTCATTTTCCCACTTGCGCTTGTTGTTCTCTGGGGCCTTAACAGTTGAACCCTTCGCAGGCAAAATCCCCTCATTCACTTTTAAGTTGGTCATCCTATGGGCCGATCGAACTACCTCTGCATACGTAGGATGATTTCCAGCAGCCACTAACCCTGCAATTTCCGGTACTAACCCTGAGACATAGTGTTCAATCCTACGATATTCTGGCACATGCAAATCGGGACACAGCACTGCCAACTCATTCCGTCTCACAGTATACTTCTCGATTTCCGACCCAGTCATCTTGAGGTTCCACACCTCATGCTCCAGCTTCTGTACCTCTTCCCTCGGACAATACTCACGCTTCAGCAACTGCACAAAATTCTCCCATGGCATAGCATATGCCTCCCCAATACCCATGTTCTGGGTAATGCCATTCCACCAAGTCAATGCCACGTCCTGAAATAACGCAGCAGAATACTTTACCCGATCTTCTGGGAGACAGTTACACATCAGAAATACTGACTCCACTTTCTCCAACCACCTAAGCAAGCTCACCGCACCCTCAGTGCCAGAGAATTCCTGGGGCTTGCAGTCCCGGAACATCTTGTAGGTGCACATGGGTGGGGGTGGGTCAACAGGACCACCACCACCGTTGTGCCCTAACTGAAAGGCAGCTTGGAGCAAGTTGTTCAGATCAGCCTGTGATAGGTTAATACCTCCACCACGACCACCAGCACCACCACGGCCACCACCACGTCCACCATTGCGACCACCTCCACGTCCTCCACGCACTCCAGACATGATTCTGGCAGAAAGAACGGGAAAATTTAGTTTCGCAGTTAAAGATAACCACTAATGTTCACAAGATCAAAGCTAGATCCAATCCAGGACTATCCCTCCAAACCCAGAGTTCACCAGGACTTCCATGCATTTCGTTTTATGATTTTGTGTGCACCCAAAATGATAAAACGCTCTACATGGTCCTCCAAGTGTTCTCCTAGTTCAAAGTTCAAATCACCGAACATAGACTCTTAGCTACACACCGTAATACTACGGTAGTTCATGACAAGTGCTTCTATTGGAGTGCGAAAGGGAGATGTCCGAGCCTTGGACAAATCTCAAGAGCACACGAGTTACTCCAATAGACTACACTGCCTAGATAACAAGTAACCCAACCTAAGATAGAACGGATGATGTAACGTAGAAAGACCAACGATTTAGAGACACCCCGACAAGACCATACGTAAACCACTATAACGTTTAGTACTATGTGATCGTCTAGTGTGTGCGACTCGGCTATAGACTAGACTCTACATGCAGTCCTAGTTCACTATAACCATTGGCTCTGATACCAATCTGTCACACCCTCAAAATCCACTTGCGGAGTTTTACCGCGAGGCGCATGACAAACCAGGATCCAAACCAACGATCACAATAAACAAGTCTAAATGAACATAAATGCAATTTCAAAACATAGTTTAAAATCCCTGTTTACAGCGGAAGCTTATTCAAAACAATTATTCAATAATAAACCAATAGTTCAACGTTCAAAAGACCATGCAACCCTAGTAAGACGCCGTGCAGACGCGTGCGCCCTAGTTCCATTCGTGCTACCTTAGCGACCTGAGAAAACATGTAAAAGTTTACGTCAGCACAAAAATGCTGGTGAGTTTACAGGTTTTGTATCCAAGTACCAAGTCCACCTGTCCATACTATAATAATCGAAAACCAGTATACGCTAGCTAGGCGTACGTTTTGTTACTACCACGATTGGAAAACCATTACTAACTCGAATACCAGATGTTGTGCCCGAATAGTTCCAAATGTTCCTGTTGTTCCTGTTTGAGACAATATGCACTCGCCCGGCCCTCCAAGCCGACGAGCGGGGTTGGTCACTCCCAATAGCGCTATTCACATTTCCCCGTTGTGCAAACCCGCACATTCATGGTTCCCCCCGGGACTTCCAAAGATCGTGTAGTACACAATAGAAACCCATAGTATGACAGTAGTTACCAAATAATCATTTTAACACATGTTTTCTCCCCCGAAAGTATAAAACCAGTTTAAAAGAGGGGCCGTAAACTCACCTTAAATTGCGTTACTCCTTAACCCGAGTAAACCCAGCTGCTATGCTAGTCCCGTAAGCGGCGACCTAACATACGACAGTTACAAGTACTTAGACTAATAACCCGCAGGCTAATTAGTCCCTAGATGTCCAGACCATAACCAAGTTCGTTTGAAAACACCGTGACTGTTTAACCGACCCAAAGTACAAGACTCGACATCCCATTGGTGACCCGAGACTCCCCGTGTTATGTTTACGCTCCAAAACATACAATAACGCAAGTACACTTAACATACGTTAACGCACAACAAATTATAGTACATAGTTCACGTATCACCGAAATACATCCAAATATATGTTACCAAGTTAT
Organism: Ambrosia trifida; assembly: GCA_028751855.1. Classification (NCBI taxonomy): domain Eukaryota; kingdom Viridiplantae; phylum Streptophyta; class Magnoliopsida; order Asterales; family Asteraceae; genus Ambrosia; species Ambrosia trifida. The sequence goes on from CM054131.1 coordinate 109,568,122, forward strand.
TAGACATGTTACGGGGTTCCTAGCATGTTACTACATGTTAAATCGGGTCTCGGAATGCTAATTTACACTTACAGCAGCAGTACACGCGATTAGGAAAAGTCAACTAGCAATTAGGTTGGTCAACTAGCAATTAGAAACCCTACTCGCCTCTATTATAGGCGATTAGGAGCTACTCCCCTGAACTTACTAGCAATTAGGGCTATTCACATGAACTTATAGGCAATTAGGGCTATTCACATGAACTTACTAGCAATTAGGGCTAATCACCTGATCTTACACAAGAGTAGACCTCTACTCGCCTATAATATGGGCGATTAGCACCCTACTCGCCTATAACATAGGCGATTAGGAATGCTACTCGCCTGTAACCTTGCTGTTCCGGTTTTTCGCGCGTTTAACGCTCCAAATCAGATCCAGAACGTGTGTAACCACCCAATATCATCCCAAACACTATCCTAAACATGTTTAACCCAAAATCCTTCGTTTAACCTCGTATAATCAGTCCTGCATGCAACCAAGTAATCCAAAACACCATTCACATAGCATGCAACATCATACTAACACGCGTAATCATAACCCTAATATCCAATTACTGAGATTCCTATTATCATAATATCAATATCAATACTGATCTATCATAATAACATATCAAATCATCATCATGAATCATAAAAACCCTAGCTTTCTAATCATACACACTCATAATGCATGCATATTAGTTATAATCCGATTAACAATCCTTATTGACGATTTTCAGAAAGCTTTTTCGTTTAAGAACAGGTCTGGACCATTAGGGATTGATTAAAAACGTTTATAAAGAGTTATGGATGAAAATCAAACCTTAGGATTATGAAAATATGATGATTCAAGCTTGAAACCTTGAGTTTTGATCAAAAATCGCCTTCCAGAGGTTGTTTATGTGTTGGGGCGGGTTATGGGACGACTAGGGTTGGTATAATGAAGTTTAGGAGGTTAAGTATGGTATTTATAGTCGTTTTTAGTCGTCCAGCCCGTTACTAGCGAGTATGCAGCAGTTTCAGGCGATTAGGAATCCTAATCGCCTGATTGTTCAGGCAATTGGGGCCTACTCGCCCTTAGCTATACACGAGTAGGGCCCTACTCGCCCTTAGGGTCCCCTACTCGCCTCCCCTATAGGTGATTAGGCCTCCTACTCGCCTATAGGGGTTGGTTTTGTGCGTTTTGCGCGTTAAACCCCGTTTTAACATATGTTAATGCATATTCACGTACCGACAAGTCACATAATGATTGTAAACACATAACACAAGTAAATACACATATTTACACTCGTTCACCAATTCCCGGGACTCGAGACTCGTACGTTCCGTATGCCCTGACGATCCTACAAATCGTCACCGTTTGTACACTTGGTTAAGGACTGACATCTAACGAACCTCTAGACCAACATCCAATGATCTTCTAGACTAACCAATAGTTCCCGAACCATAACCCGACTTAACTAACCCAGTTAAGTACAATATACGCGTGACTCGCTAAGGTAGACTTTCATCTAGACAACGTTGTTAACCAGAATTTGCCGGGTGTCACAAGTAAAGTTTGCAGCAGACGCATTTAAATCAGGAGTAAAGTTTGCAGGAGGCGCATTTAAATCAGAAATTTTAAAATCATTTGAAGGAACGCAATTAGACGATCCGACACCACAATCGGAAACAACAATATATAGCTTGACTATTTCAAGAGGACTTTGCTCAGCAATTTTAAAAAGATAGGATACATCACGATCATTAAGTATGTCGATTGTATCATCAAACGTAGACGTTTTATATGCTATACGTGTAATTGACGAAATCTGAAACTTATCCGAGAGATAATAAGCTAATAAACTAAGATAACACATGTTTGATTTTTCGATTTCAAGAAAACACCTTCTACGTTTTGAATCAACCACATATTCAACCATCCCATTTACAACATCCAACTTCCCATTAAGGTATACGACAAATCGAACCATTATATTTATAACAAATAAATGCTTGCTCCACTTAATAACAAAAAACAAAACTCCGAAAAAATAAATGTTTGCTCCAAAATAAATGCTTGCTGTAGGCCCCCATGGTTTTCAGTATGTCTCCAGATAGGCCCCCACTAGTCCGGCTAGCTAGTGAGTGGTTCTTTCGGGCGGGAAGCAGGCCGGGCCCTACGGGCGGGCATCCCCCGCAACGCAAGCAGCATTGTTCGCCACCACCCGAGAAGCAAAAGATTCTAGAGTCCAGGCTGAAAATACATGCATAGATAGTGGTCTAATGACAAGGCCGACGACGGAAGCTCGGGACGGAGCCGTATGATGTGGAAGTCTCACGTACGGTTCCCTGAGAAGGGAGTGGCTACCTACTGGAGCTTCGACCAATCACCACCGGTCAATTCCGCTTTGGGGCCACCCCTTACTCTACCATTATTATAGGGGTATGGGGTTCGAGACAAAGAAAGATCAAGGCAGCATATCAGCTTTTCCTTTATACTTTACTTGGATCTGTTTTTATGCTATTAGCTATTCTGTTGATTCTTTTCCAAACAGGAACCACCGATTTACAAATTTTATTAACCACAGAATTTAGTGAGCGGCGCCAAATCTTTCTATGGATTGCTTTTTTCGCCTCTTTCGCCGTCAAAGTGCCTATGGTACCAGTTCATATTTGGTTACCCGAAGCTCATGTAGAGGCACCTACGGCAGGATCCGTCATCTTGGCGGGAATTCTTTTAAAATTGGGAACCTACGGCTTTTTAAGATTTTCAATACCCATGTTTCCTGAAGCGACACTTTGTTTCACTCCTTTCATTTATACTTTAAGCGCGATTGCTATAATATATACTTCCTTGACCACTTTAAGACAGATCGATCTTAAGAAGATCATTGCTTACTCCTCAGTAGCTCATATGAATCTGGTGACTATTGGTATGTTTAGTCTGAACATACAGGGAATTGGAGGTAGCATTCTACTGATGTTAAGTCATGGACTGGTTTCTTCAGCCCTTTTTCTATGTGTTGGTGTTCTATATGACCGACATAAGACTCGACTTGTTAGATATTACGGAGGTTTAGTGAGCGCCATGCCGAATTTCTCTACCATTTTCTTCTTTTTCACTTTGGCCAATATGAGTTTACCTGGTACTAGCAGCTTTATCGGGGAATTTCTCATCTTAGTAGGAGCTTTCCAAAGAAATAGCTTAGTAGCCACATTAGCAGCGCTTGGGATGATTTTAGGCGCGGCGTATTCCCTTTGGCTATATAATCGTGTGGTTTCTGGGAATTTAAAACCGGATTTCCTCCATAAATTCTCCGATCTAAATGGTAGAGAAGTTTTCATATTTATACCTTTTCTTCTTGGAGTTGTTTGGATGGGTGTTTACCCCAAAGTGTTCCCGGACTGCATGCATACATCCGTAAGTAACTTAGTGCAACATGGAAAATTTCATTGAGAGGAATCAGCAAAGAAAAGAAAAATGCTCAATGAAGCGCTCAAGAGACCCTACATCCTTATTGAGCAAGGCTAGTCAGCGCCTTCCCTTAATGAAAGACGTGGTAAGCGTCTTGACTTTAAGGATGAGGGGAACGTCTCTTTCAAAGCTTTAGTGGGGTTTCAGCGGTTGTCGTTTCAAGTATGCCGTTTTGGTGGTATGACCTCACCTGACACATTAGCGGATTCACCTCCAGCATCAGTTCCATTCCAAGTGTGCTGTGCCTTCTGCCTCGACAACACCAGAATGACAAAACAAAGCCATTTCTGGAATCTAGTGTTAGCCAACGATCGCTGGGACGCAGTGCATCAGCCAAACCCATTTGACGTGAGGTTCCTTTCTTCAAGGCCGATTTGGGGGTCTTTTCGATAGTTCACCCCGACAAGTGTGTATTCAATCCGCTTCACTCACATTACAAGCGCTTCCTGAATTACATCCATCCTTGACAAGTGAGAGTTCTAGCATGAACGACGGCCTTAAGGGAAGGCGGTAGGTGGCCACGGTAAGCAGCTTGTCCAATTGTGCATGCATTATAAAAGTTCCATTCGTTGTGACCCGGGCACGACGTTAGAGCGAGCTCGCCCCGAAGTACACAAAATACCGGCTGGTACAAAGCAGGTCAGGAAGCTTGACATGACAGAAGTTCGAGTCGAACCAGACTAGTAGATAGTGGGCGATTGGGAGTGAGGATTCGTTTCACTATGTTCAACTCATTCGGTAAGCCTCGTAATCTATGTGAAGGTTCGTAAAAACAGTGAAAAAAGGAATCCTAAAGGAGTAGGAGCTAGCTTTCATTGAAGTGGAGAAGACAAGATGGACTGGCTATCGACTTTGCTAACGAATGAGACTCTTCTTCAATTGATTGGGGCGTACTTCATACTACAGCAGGCCGCAACCGTTGGGCCTACCAATGAGGTACACTTGGGGTCAGAAAGCAAGGAACTCCTTTGATATCGGCTTCAAAGCTTTTTCACTGAAATCCAAACCAGGAAATGAGAATCAGTACCACACCCCGTACTGGCACTACACACCCTCCCGAACGAACTGATTCCAAGAAGGTTTCTCATTCGCTTTCCTTGATTTGAATGTCTGACTTAGCTTAGGAAAGCAAGTGAGAAAATACTCGGAAGAGACACTTCCTTAAGGAGTTCTAAAAGCCAGACAAAGAATCTCGTATGTGATGTTAGAGAGCATGCTCAGGTTAGTTGGCGGAGGATACTCCGATAACGAATTCTGCCTCTTTCTTTACCTGGAGCGGAAAAAGGGTTAAGGAATATCTCAGAGCTGATGCGCGATCTCCTCAAAATTGTGAAAATGATCCAACGTGCTCGTCATGAGAAAATGGTTATCAAGCTTTGCCAGTTTCATGATTGCTTGTAGTTTTCTTTTTTCCGGGGGTTGGTGTTCAGTGTACTAAGGTACAAAAAAGAATGCCCGTATGTCGGCAGGATTTTTCGAGTTCGAGAAAAGGTCCCATCCTTCAATATCATGATTGGGTCGACCAGGCCAGATCATGAGTGAAATCTCATGATCGGGTCGACTAGGCCAGATCATGAGTGAATAGAAAATCGAAAATGTACATAGCAGTTCCAGCTGAAATACTTGGAATAATTCTACCACTTCTACTAGGAGTAGCCTTTTTAGTGCTAGCTGAACGTAAAGTAATGGCTTTTGTGCAACGTCGAAAGGGTCCTGATGTAGTGGGATCGTTTGGATTGTTACAACCTCTAGCAGATGGTTTTAAATTGATTATAAAAGAACCTATTTCACCAAGTAGTGCAAATTTCTCCCTTCCATTTTTACGTAGGGTTAATTTATCCCTGGTTTTGAAGATTTCTATTCTCTTCTTGTTGCTGGGCCTACTTGTACTTGCCTTTCTGGGCATTTTTCAGGCCCCCTTTTTAAAATAGGAATAGCTCTGGGGGGTCGAGCCCTCGCCTATACTTTAGGCAAATTAGGTCTACCGATGGGGCTTACCTTGGCCATAGGGGTTTTTACGAGGGGCCTCATTACGGAAGCAGTCTCGGAAGTACTAGCGGGGCCTCTCCGCATGATGCCCGCAGGGTCAGATTCGGTGGGTAACTCTGGCGGTTGGGAAAAAGACCTTGCCGTCTGATTCAGAAGGTCAGGGGCAGGGCACCGAAGGGGAGCCCACTTCTAGAAAAAGAGACCGAAGCCCTGATCCCGTATAGGACGTCGGTCCTTCCTCGGGAAGACATTCGGAAAGTGAAAATCTTGTTGTAGGCCCGGTTCCATTATCGGGCTCAAGCACATGTAACGGTTTCGACGAGCGTGTGCTTCTCGAGCCCATGCCGGATTCGTCATCCCCCTCGGTAGATAAGGCCGTACTGGGGCACCCTGCCGAGGCATCCCACGGCCCCCACCTTATGATCCTAACACGGATCCTCTACGTGTGGAGACAAAAAAGGAGGAAATGACCCTTTTTGTAAGGGAGCAATATGTTCAATTTACCGAGAGAGGTTGGAAGCCATCCCAACGCTCGCGGAACCATGACCGCTATACGGAGGTATCCTCCAACATTGTCAAAAGGTTGAAGCTAGACTCTGTCTCTGAATACGAGGAGTTTCTTCTCGCTTTTAGAAAGGACCCAAACCTCTTAGAGAGCTTTTTTACTCAGTGACTGGCATTTCTTTCTCCCTTTCTTTCCGTTGGTCAACAACCAACAAAACAAAATCGTTTAGTTCTTCACTACTCGTACAGGAAGGCCTCTCTTTCTGTATGGGAGGAATCAAAGAAAGGCAATCAGAGAATGTTTACACTCTATTTTCATTACGAAGATGTATCACGTCAGGATCCGTTGCTCAAACCGAATCACGCCAACGTTATGGAAGTTCCTGGATCGTGTAAAATAAGAGTAGTACCAAAGGCAGCACCTTCTGATTTCATAATCAAAAATGGAAAATTGGCTATGGAGATTCCGTGCGGGCAGAAATTAATACAGACACAAAGGGCTTCGACAGGAAAGTCGTTTCGATCCAATCCATTCTTGGGGTCCAATAAAGAAAAAAAAGGATATGTCAGTGATCTAGCACGGCAAAGCACTCTCCGAGGTCATGGAATGTCTCATTTTTTGGTAAAAATCTCCGCAGTAATGTCTCTGTTAGATTTTCCGGTCGAAATACGGGAAAAGTCCATTCAATTCTTGATGGAAATGGAGTTTTGCGAATTCTCCCCGGAACTGGAAGATCATTTCGAGATCTTCGAACATATTAGGGGGTTCCACGTCACGATTTTCACTTCGGCCAACACACAAGATGAGACTTTACCACCGTGGAGCGGCTTTTTTCAAAAAGATGAGGGGGAAAGTCAGTAAGATGTCGGAGAAGCAAAATATACGAGATCACAAACGTAGATTGCTCGCGGCTAAGTATGAATTGAGAAAGCTTTCTCAATTTGTAAAGATACCGATCGATCTAGTGATATGCGGGACAAACATCGAAAGTCTCAGGTGACTGAAGAACTCAGCGACGAGTTTACGTCCATCCCTGGTCGGGTACAGTTTCCTTTTTCTTTCTCCCTTGTAGCTGTTACCCGAATTCGCGCAAGTGTGTCCACACCCCCCAAACTGACTTGACGAGGAATCCATTCTCGCGAACAAACACAACCCCTACACACACCTAGGAGCACCCCTTCCTGCATATCCATACAAGACCCGAGTAGGCGGGTCGAGGTCCTACGAGGTACCCACTACTCAGAGTACCCTCCCCAAAGGAAAAAGATGTGTTTGTCAGGTTCGGTTCTTCTTAGTTGG